>JBBBVU010000008.1:5177467-5197035 GCA_037177055.1 Atherinosoma microstoma
TATTATTATTATTATTATTATTATTATTATTATTATTATTATTATTATTATTATTATTATTATTATTATTATCATCAATAATCCTGAATCTTACCAGTCAGAGAAAATGTTTTGATGACTTGTTAATCTTTTTTTTGTTTCAATTTTGATTTACCAGCATGTCAAAGATCCCATTTCCTCTTCTAGCTACATTATTCTTCAGCAGGAACATGCCTCAAATTGAGCTAAAGATTACATTTCAGCCATCTAAAAGAAACTTAAACTATGTGTAAATAAATAAAATAAAGAAATACTTATGGTTAAAACTGTTTGTAAGTTGTTTTTCAAGTAAAAATCACAAGACAAGCATTACCCCTTTCACCATATGAAGTTCCCCTCTGATAAATAAGTTACATGATAACTGAAAGAGAAGCTGAACTAATAAAAGTGAACATTAAATAAACTTACATGTGTTGCTTCCTGAGAGCTAAAAATGAGGACAGTAGACGACAGAAAGTACGCACTATCAACCCGAAGATGATCTGCTGCTAGTACGTCCGATTTCCCCTCAACTTTATAAAGTAAAAAATGATATTCAGCTTAAAAATTTACCATTTTCACTTTCATTTACTCTCTTTAAGCGCTGACAGGACACTTTGTGCTGCAGATGTTTGTAGGGGGGTTTTAGAGATGGTCTTTTTTTTTTTTTTTTTTTTTTTTTTTAAAGTCCCCTCTTGCTTTCTACACATCTACACAGACAGCATGTTTATAATAATTTATGTTTTTTCTTTTATTTCCTCTCTAATGGTAAAAATGTGTGAATTTAATTTATTTCCATTTGATTAATTGCATTTCTTTTAAAGTAACATTTCAGCATTGTTTGGCTAAACACCCTGGTGAGGTGGAAATTTAACTTATCTAAATGTTATTGCCGACATAGACAACAATAATCTAATTTACTTATTCGAATCAAAGGTTTTTTTTGTTTGTTTATTTTTAGCAAATTAAATAACACTTTTTTAGATAATTGTTTAACCTGCACTGAAAATATTTCCAATTTCCTCTATTTGCGGCAAATATGAAGATAAATGATAAATGAGGCATGTTGCATGATAATAATGATTTCACAGGTGGTAATAATAAATTCCCGTTAAGGGGGGAAACTTGAAAGCTCAGCTTGTTTTGGGATTTAGGTTGAAATGTTAGTAACAGTACTTACAATTTTGGATATTGTTGACCTGGCCTGGTCCATGGCTGCTTCGTGCGACTCTAGAAACAAGGAAAGCAAACCATTAAATCAAAAAAGAAAATCCAGACTTGTACATGCAAACTTTGTGACTGAATTTCTTTTTTTTGAATCAACTACAAGTCAGTCTACAAACATGAATTATTTCCTCTTGTATCTCTTGAGTATGCAACATGTGACTTGTTGAATTTGGAGAATAATACAGTGTCCAGAGAGCACGTCCCACCTCTTGTCAAAACATCCATGGGGTTTCCTACGCTGCTCACTTGAAAGGCAGCACTGTCTGTGGGCACAAAAGACTAGTGTACTGGCTGGGTCGAGCCAGACTCCCTACCACGATGTGAACTCAATCACTAACCGAACACAATAACAGAACAACTCGCTTCCCACAAGCAGCTCAGCATCATACACCACACAAAGCAAAGTTTCAGTTTTATAAGGGAACAAGAGAAGACATTTAAGTCTTCTGTATATATTCTTAAATACTGTAATCCACAGAAAGTGGAATAAGAGCCAAGCATGTGATCGTCCACAGGCGAGAGGTCTGCTCTGTGAGGTGCTTCAGCTGCAGACGGGTCCAAGTCTGTGCAGTTTCAGCACAAAATAATAATAATAATAATATCTGAGTAATTATCAGAGTAACAGTTCTTCAACGTGACATTGTGCACACAGAAAAATGTCCTCTCCAGAAAACAAACTTGTGAAAGAGAAAAACAAGTAAAGAATTTGTGCAAATCAGTGAATTTTCTAATGATTCACTGCTATTTGACACCGTCCATCACTTCATGGCCTTCCACTGTTGTTTCCTCATTGCTGGCCAAGAAGTATAAAGGATCATCTTATCCCACTTAAAACATCCTTTTGTTTTGTGAACCTTGACAAGTGGAGCAAAATGAGCACATATTCAGCTTTATTGTTTTTCTGCACAAGAAACTTGCAAAAACAAAAGTTGCAATATTTCTACTGCAGGAATAAATTTGGGGAAATTACACAACAGACAAAAATTTCTACATAAAAGGTTATTTTTATCCAGCTGGTTTGCACTAATGGAATTTTTTTTTTTAAATGAAGCTACACAAAGTTCTTGGCTTTTGATAGTTCTAATTAATTTCTATCAAAGGTCATCACTGCAAATATTTCTTTCATTTCTTCCCATATTATGGTCATACCTAGCACAAATTCCTTCACTAACTACTACACCCCCGCTCTGGAGGAGCGGACGAGATGATTTGCCTGACAACTATCATGACCTCCTCGATCATATCTGACCTTCAGAAAAGAACAGAAACAACTAAAATCTCTTAAAACAACCCTTCACCTTATCAAGCCCTGCAGTAGGTCAATACACCCTCACCCTCTGCGTGAAGTACATGCCCAAGGGTTAAACCACTACAGCAATAAGTGAACTTTGGACTGAAAAAAAACTATCAACACCACTGCTTTGCTAAAGCAAAACCTCCACTGCAGTTTGCCACAGAGCTTTATGTGAACGCCATCTATTTGATGCACACAAAAAGTAAAAGGGACAGCCAATGGGATTTCTAACTGGACATTGCGTGAGGAGGGCCTGTGTGGACAAAATGCCTGGGGAACACAAACACTGCGGCACCCCTGCATGGCCTTGATAAACTCTAATGGCATGCCTCTCCAAGCACATAGATAAAAAGTTTAGCCTTGTATTTCAAGTCCACCTAAAAGAAGCTGATGAGGACACGGCCATGACAAAACTTTGCTCTAAATGCTTTGGCTATTCTTGGTATTATAAAGTGCAGCTAACTTTAGAAGCTGGCAGAGGATAGCCTTGACTTCTCCAACCTATGGAGATTATTTATTACAAAGTAGTAACACATCAGCTGCAAAGATGTTAGAGTCCAACAAAATGAGCAGTTCACAGTTTTTTCTGTGTGAGCTCTGCATGACATGACAACTTTAAGTCTGACTGATCTAAGTTTTTTAGGAAAGTGCGAACAGGCGAGGATTAGTAGCAGAGTAAAGCTAATTGCTCTCCGACGTAGGCAGAGTCACGTCTATAATCTTACATACCAAACATACCGGACTTTAGCAGAGCTAATACTTTAATCAGATTAGCAAAGTAGCCTTTTAGATGTGGAAACCTATGGATATTGGAATTATAAAAACAGGACACAGACAATAATGGCCCAAACCCCTTACAACAGTCTTTGAGCCATGACTACTACTAAGAGGCACTTCTTATGTAGTAACCCCATTCAAGAATCTTCAGACACGTGTGTGCATGAAAGATAGCGACATCAAACTGAAGACACACCCTTCTTGGAAGGAGAGCATCAGCAAGGGTCTGTGTGGTCCCCTGAGCTTTGACGGGAGATTAGGTTTGGACTCTAATCAAGGTTTTTGAAATAAAAAGGATGTGGAGCAGCCAGCCAGTCTCATCCATTATCAATTCTATTTTCCTTCAACTTGATACTTCAAAAGAAAACCAGGCAAAAGTTCACCCTCATGGACTGTATAACCCCGAGGACAAACCGCATATCAATGCGAGTGGTTACATGAAGCAGCGTCACTGCAGCCTTCTTAGGAAATGAAGAAATCCACTATAGAACAGTAGCCATTTATTCATAACTGGATTAAGTTCAAACTGTGGAAAGCAGACTTAAAAACAACACTAAAGTAGACCACTCTCAAAGATCATAACCGTTTGCCAATGATTACTGTTTGCAACATTAATTACAAAACAGAACAACTTTATACTGCATACTCTGCAAACACTCAGGCTCTTCGTGGACCTCGTGTCTGGTTGCAGCGCTCACATCAATAAAGACCGATCATCGACTGGATATCGCAAAGTGATGCAACAAGGGTAGAAATGTACGTTGCTTCTTCATTCCAAGAAGAGGCACAATTGATCATTACTGATAAAACCGTCTTCTTCCTGCTACACCAAGAGCTGATGAGAAACTCCGCCCATGTGTTCTTCCTGGAGCCACACATCTATTTACCACAGAATTAAGAGAAAACCCAGTCTAACCAGTGGTGGGAGATGCAACACTAAAGTGGTAAGGACGCTGTTATAAGTGTTAAGAACGGAAAATGCTTTATTAAACATCTTATCATACACATATCCTGCACCAGTGTATTTGCTGAGGAAGTAAAGATAAGGTGCAGGGAGCCTAACATTAATGAAATGGAAAAATTATGACACATAATACAAAGGGGGGGGGATAGGAACAGAAGAGGGGGGGGTCAGTGGCAAACCATGTGACAGTCACACTGGAGAAAAGCTTTAGGTAGTGCATGGGAAAGTAAGGCACTGAAGCAGGAAAATCCCATGTCTTGATCCTGCACAAGTATAATTAAAAACAGCAGCGTCATTAGGAGCAACTAAAGATGCTCCTGCATCTAAGCTCTTGAGTCTAGGTTTGTGTCAGCTCAATGCATATTAGTTATTTATTTCCAAGTTATAATGGCCATTTGCCCCCAAAAAGGTGGGACTATAGGTAACGAGTTCATTTCAGGACCATATTAAACCTCTTTGGCAGGAATAGTTTTACAAATAATCCTTTTTGTGACAAAAAAAAAAAAAAGAAGTGTTGAGTCATTATTCTGCCTCACACACAATCCGTCCATTATTCCCGTCTTGCCATGTGTTAAAGCATAACATCTCGTGAGCCATTTCCAACCTCAAATAGCCGCTTAACATACACATAAATATCTGTGTTAGTTTATTTAAAGTGGTCTGGAAGTGCTCAGCGTCAAGGTCAGGGGGTAATGAGCTCCTACGGACACGGTTAGGGATCAGACAAAGAAACAGGATTTTTTCTTAACACCTAGTAGTGTGTAAGTTGATGAACGTGACAACCGGCTCCCCTCATCATGGCGTCCTTGCTGCATTAGGAGCGTGACTACCGGCATCGTTTGATTCAACGCAAATCACGAAGCGACGTCGGAAACGTGTCTTGCAGCAAAGTGACAGGTGGCGCGAGGACGTTCTCTTTCTTCTCCTCCTCCTCCTTTTAGTGTAAGCTCAGCACGAGGTCGGCACATTAGTCATTAGTTTAGTCAGAATAAAAAGTTACGTTTACTATATTATTTCGAAATGTAAGAATAAATTGGAACATATATTACTATTCAATTACTAACTACTGCACTATCTACAGACCCGCGAGGTTGTTTTTTTTTCCTTTCACAGGGCTGTCATTGAAAATGAATGAATTCAGTCAACTTCAGTAAAAATAATTCCTGCATCACAGGCGAAATTGCTAGGGCTAAATGTTTACAGAAAGAAGGAAAACGGGAAATGAAAGCTCACCTTCACTTCTCTAAAACTCAAGCTGAATGACTTCTGTGACACGAGGAACCTTCACTGCTGCTTGCTCTAACGCCGGCTGCCCTTGAGCTCTACACGCTGCCTCCAGCTTTATCCCACGGATTGGTCAAATGGTCTCGACGTCACGCGTCAGTTATCGCGAGATCTTAGACCTCTGTTTCAGGTTCAGTGCAAGCATGTGGGGGTTTTTTTTTAGTCCAGATACGCGAAAAAAGAAACATTTATTACACAGCACACAAAATTAAATTGAATTAGATAAATAATAAGTCACCATAAGACAATGTAAAGTCTATAAGGTTACTAATAAAGTAGTTAAATTAAACACTAAAGTTCAGAGCTTTGCAGGGGTTAAAAAAGGGTAGAAAGTTGAAATGAGGTCACCTTCAGTGGAGCAGAGCCCCAATGTACTGTCACATATCATGGGAAAATGTTAACAGTAGCCTATATTAATGACTGTATTTAAAGTAATAAATAGAAAAAAACATGAAAATAGAATGGCTTAAAGTAAACAAAGAAATCTGTTCACATGGACATTATTAAAATGAGAATTTGAAATTTATTGCATGAGGTTCAATAATCCTCTGTTATACTACATCAAACATTATAATTACAATGGCCCTTCTGCCTCATAATGAGTATTTTTACTCACTTTTAATACTTTAAGTACAGTTTGTTGACAATACCTGCTTTAACTGAAGTCAAAACCTTGAATTAAGGACTTTTACAGTGACCTATTTTTACAATGTGGCAATATTTGTTTTATTCTAATAGGTTTTTTTTTGTTTTTGTTATTTTGAATACTTTTCTGGCTCATGTTTTCCCCTACAAAATATTTAACTTTAGTTTTGGGTGGAACTGATGGTGCATCTAAGCTGAGGGTTACCTTGTATGTTCCCAGTGGGTTATAGACATTCTGGCGTCTTCCACTAATTGCTCACCTTGAATCAGAACAAACATAATACCATCTGCCAGGTCTTTGACCTCTTTAGACCCCACAGTCCAGAGTGTATGCTCCTTGCTGCAGCTGTGAAAATGTCAGCTCTGGCAAAGGTAAGTAAGGAAGTTCATGCATATTTAGTCTAGTCTTTGTGCTGACTAAGTCAGACACTCAGATTTTTCCCAAGTAAAGCTGTCTGGAGCCCTTTTTGTACCTGAGTCACTGCCGCTCTCCAGAATAGAATTCATGAGTATAAAAAAATACATCGTCGACCAATCATCTCCTTTCTGTGACCGCAGCCAACATTGGTGAATAAATCCGTTTAACTGGCCTGAATTTTGCAAAAATCCCACCATTCATTTGCCAAACACCCACAAAAAGGGACAAAATTGTTAACGTGGTTGTTATATCACTCTGTTATGTTCACTCAGACAGGGCTGACAAATCAACAGCTCCTGTGATTGGGCTCTGGTGGTGGGCAGAGGCAAAGAAGTCGCCACTAGTGGTAAATTATTAGTAAATCTTTGTAAACAATCAGCTCTTTTTTTTTAATACCTTCAGTCATTTGGGGAAAAAAATGGGCACCCCTTTTAGTTCTAATGTTGTGTAAGGACGTGATATAAAAATCATCTTGTCCTTGCCAGGTCTTAAAAGGTAAATACTCAGATGAACAACAACGGACATTTTATGCTGTGTCATTATTTATTGCAAAGATACGGGAGCAGTGTGTGGAGTAGTACGTTTTCTCCTCACTGCATTCATTGGAATTACAAGGGTAAGTAGCAACCAGGTGCTGCTAATCAAATGAACTTGGTTTATTGATCATCATTAGTGCGGACACCTCTATAAAAAGGAGAGGTTACGCTCGTCTGCAGCATTCAGGTGTATTAACACAATACCAAAGAGTAAAGACATCAGCCAATGATCTTTGAGATGCAACTGTTGCTGCCCATCAACCTGGGAAGGGTTATAAGTTCATCTACAGTCAGAAAGATTATTCATAAGTGGAAAACATCCAACACAGCTGCCAATCCTCCCAGGAGTGGATGTCCCAGCAAGTTCACTCCAAGGTCAGACAGAGTAATCGCAACAAGACGTACATCTCAGATTCCCCAGGTCTAAATGTTAGAAAAAGACTGAACAAGAAGGATTTGTTTGGACGGGTTTCAGGAGAAAGCCTCTTCTCTCATCAGTGTGTGAAAATGCATCTGAACAAACCACAAGACTTCGTTTTTGAGAGGTGAGACCAGAGTTTAGATTTAGCCATGATCAGAATCAGAATCACTTTATTTCGCTAAGTCTGCTCACACAAACAAGGAATTTGACTCTGGTGAGTTCTTGCTTTCGTACTATTTGTGCAAAAAGTAAGAAACAATTCGAAATAATTAAAAATAGGGAACAAATAAATATAAAAAAATAAATAAATAGAGGCAATATAGATATAAACACAATATCAGAATTGTATGAACGTAGTATTTACATCATATTTACAGGTTGAGGTCGTGCAGTATGTGCAGGTATGTATGAATATAAATAAGCATCAGTGTGTATTATTGTTCATGAGAGTGACGGCTTGGAGGAGGAAACTGTCTCTGTGTCTGGTGGTTTTGGTGTACAGTGCTCTGTAGTGCCTACCAGACGGCAGAAGTTTAAAAAGTCTGTGTGCGGGGGGTGTGAGAGGTCAGCAGAGATGTCACCTGCCCGTTTCCTGACCTTGGACAGATACAAGTCCTGGATGGAGGGCAGGTCCACCCCAATTATCCTCTCCTGCAGATTTGATTGTCCTTTGCAGTCTCTGCCGGTCCAGTTTGGTGGAAGATCCAAACCAGACAGCGATGGAAGTGCAGAGTACAGACTGGATGATGGCGGTGTAAAACATGATCAGCAGCTCCTGTGGCAGGAAGTACAACCTCTGCTGGGCCTTTTTCCTGACAGAGTCTATGTGTGGAGTCCGGTTCAGGTCCCGAGAGATTGTGGTTCCCAGGAAACCTGAAGGTGTCTGCAGTAGACACTGTGTTGTTGAGGATGGTGAGGGGGGGGATTTCTCCTAAAATCCACTGTCATCTCCACAGTCTTGAGCAGGTTCAGCTCCAGGTGGTTCTGACGACACCAGTGGACCAGCTGTTCCACTTCCCGTCTGTATGCAGACTCATCACCGTCCAGGGATCACAGCGGCGGCGTCCGCATACTTCAGGAGTTTCACAGAAGACTCTCCAGAGGTGCAGTCGGATACAAAACCAAAAACAGCACAAGCACCCCATACCAACTATCAAGCAAGGTGGTGGAGGGATAGTGATCAGGGATCTTCTGTACCAAAGTGTTCTAGAGTCCAACATGAGTCCATCTGTCTAATGCTGCTCATGCAACAGGACAATGATCCCAAACACAGCAGCAGATCTACGATAAAATGACTGAAAAAGAAAAGAATGAAGGTGTTGCAGTGATCCAAACTCCAGACCTCGACCAGAGGGAAACACTGTGGTGAACAAGCAATCTGAAAAGACATTACAAAAAGGAGCGAGCCGAAATTCTTTTCTTTTTTTTTCTTTTTTCATTCATTTCTTAATATCCAGATACAAATTTTTTATTTTTCAAGAGGTGTGCTCTCTTTTTTACGTGGTTGTAGTTTTGTAGCTATTATCTACCACAAGTTTTAATGATTGATTATTGAACTAAAACAGCCTTAGTAAGATAATGTGAGTGTCCCCTAATTGCTCTTTTGGTATGACTTCAGTAATTACATGTTTACTGGCTACTAATATGTATTTTGTGGAACCTAATGACTGGTTGATGCTTATCTCAGGTTTCACAACATTCCCACACCACCAGTTTCTCACATTTGGTCTTATAACTGCTTTAAATGTCAAAAGATAAATTTAAAAAAAAAACTTCCTTTAATATAGCATTTTCTGAACCTGCATGTTAGTAAAACCAAACTACTTTATTTCGTCTTGCTTCACAAAACAGTGGACATGAATATTCTGAGCACTCTTGGAAGCAGTGATCCCACATTTAAGGATTTAGATCCCTGAAAGTTCAACAGCATTTTTTACTGGAAGCCGTTGTTGTAGTTTCACGCAGTTTAAGGCCAAGAATGTAAAAGTTACCACGGAGACTCGTTCAGAGTCAGATTTAATTATCTTTATTTATCTGTGTAATCATTACTTGACACTCAGGTGTGGTCAGACCGTTGAGTAACAGAAACAGGTCAGAAATGTTAAGAGTGAACATCACAGTGAGCCTCACAGCACCGTAACAATCCCCCAACTGTGCAGAGGCAGTAAAGGAAATGTTTTCTCAGAAGAAAAAAATACCACCACAAGGTAACTGGTTCAGCACCTTCACTGGAAAGATCTGGACCTTTCCACGATTTGCCAAGAAACACAGTTAAAACCACCAAACCACCACTCTGAAATCATTACGAAACACCTCATGTAATACTTTACTTCTCTTCCTTCCACCAGAAAACACCTCCTTCTGTGGAAAAAGTATCATTAACTTTTAACTAATTCATTTAAAAATTGTACAGACAGGCCGCACTCACTGCTATTAAAAGGGTAAAGTGTTGCTGGTTAAATGCATTTCATTAACTGATCGTCATCAGTGAGAACGCCTCTAAAAGCAGAGGTTTTGTCTGTTTGCCGGTCTGCACAATGCCAATGAGGTAAGGCATCCATTATCTTTGAGAAGCAGTTGTTGCTGCCCATCAATCTGGGGGAGGGTTATAAGGTCACTTCCAAACTATTTGGAGTCCAAATAAAGTGGAAAACCCTCAAGTCAGCTGCCAATCTTCCCAGGAGTGGACGTCCCAGCAAGTCCATCCCAAGGTCAGACCGTGCAATGCTCAGAGAAACTGCAAAAAACACACAAACCATGAGATACATCTCAGACTCTACAGAGCTCAGTTAGCATGTTAAATGTTAAAGTTCATGACAGAAGACTGGGCAAGTGTGGCTTGTTTGGAAGGGATGCAGAGAGAGACTCTTCCCTCTAAAGAGAACATTGCAGCACAGGATAGATTTGAAAAGAAATATCTTCTATAGAATACTTTACTTCCATTCCTACTTCCAGAAAAACATCCTCTTTGTGAATACGCACGACTAATTTTCAACAAATTCATTCAACTGTCAGTCGCAGACCAAAGCAGAAGCATGGAAAACACAACATGCAAAGTTCCTTCTTTATACTAGTAAATATCTGCAAAACCAGATTGCAGGTAGTCACTCTTATGGATGCCAACAATGGTCCCTTTGTTTCTGACCTAATATTGCAACAACTGCCAAATGGATTGCTATGAAAGTTTGCACTAAAACATCCTTACCATTCCCCGGCAATGAATCTTCTTGCCAGTGTGCCACCTGCTAGAATACACCATGTTTATTTTAGGACAGGCTAATGCAACCCAACCAAACATCACTGTCACTGCAGCTCACAGCATTGTTTCTTAGAGACACCAGAACAGAATATGAGATGCACTTTTGAATACACTACTCCCAAGACGAACGACATATTCGATTTTCCCCTTTATGTCAGTCGTATGAAATGAAAATGGTTGGCAGCATGAAAGTAGACTCTAATGAACAGTGTGTGTCTTAATGATAGTCCAACCTGGTCTTAGCAAAACACACAACATGTGTTGGATTAATAAACTAATCCAACACATTTAGTGTGTTTTTCACAAGGCTGCAGGACTGAGCAGCCAATAATCAAGGAACAGGATATATTGATGCAATACATGATTGAGAAAGTGAACTTAGGGATGTTGCATGCTGAGACAGGAAAATGATATTGTAAGGATGGCTCTTCCGTCAAAAAACCATCATCATCAACGGAGCTCCGATACCTTCAACATGGCAATTGCTGTCAAAGGCCTGCCAGTTATTTATCCTCGTACAGCATATGATGAATACATATTCTGGAAAAAAAAAAGGGAACACTGCTGCTTCTGCTGAGGAGAGAGATGCAGCATGGGAGAAAATATGGAAGTTGGAATACACTGGTCCCGTCACAGTGCGTGGAGGAAGCAGGACCCAAATGCAGGTTGAGACCGAGACACAGGAGGCAGGTGGATGTAGGGAACACAGGTTTAATCATGAAAACAAGGGTATTAACAATGCTTGCAAAACCAAACTAAGATGCAAACAACAAGGAATATGAGGAAGAAGAAATGACAACAAGGATCTGATGTAACAAAGTGGTAAATGTGTACTGAAGAGAGCTAAACGAGGAACAGGTGAAGGAAATTTAGCAAATGAAGCCAGATGCAGAGAACAGGAAGTAAAACAGAATGTAATACACAAGAGGACGAACAACAGAAAAAGAAATGAGACTCAAAGACAACCGAGAAGAGAAACTAAAGAACAGACGAGTACACGCAATGAACACAGGGAAAATCTCAAACCAGAATCCAGGACAGTAACTATAGCAACAGAAAATCCAACAAAAAAACCAAACCAAAACCCCCAGATCATGACTAGTCCACTGTATCGTGTGGATTAGAATATTGGTGGATAGATATTTAACACTAGATAGTTCACCGAACCCATGACGAGTTATTGAGATGTTGGGATTTTTTATGTTGTGCTACACCCAGCTGTTGTCAGCTTTTCTTTTAATAGATTGTCTGAAATAGAGGAATTACTACTCCGTTATTCTACTTAAATGCGCTACATTCATGGTATAATATCAGACTAGCGTTAATATTTTATATGTTCTGTTAATTTCACCTGAAAGCTGAATATCTCGAACCTTTTGTGAGTAGTGCACACACACGTAGATACACACTTAGACAGGAAGGAAGCAAGACTAACCAAAATGTCTTCTACACCAAAATACCAAATCCTCTGAGGAAGAACAAAATGCAAATCATGAAACATGTAAAACACACCTTGAACTCAAGAAATCCCAGTAGAAAACCAAAAGAGAGACTAAGGTAGGAAAAATGAATAGAAACAAACTCTCACAAGATCTAAACAGAACAGAAACCCACAGATTTAGTCATGCAGCTCCTTTCCAAAACCTTTCCAACCTTTTATTAACTCTTTACACAGGATACAAGAATAATTTCAGAAGCGTTTCTCCAGACACTCATGTATAAAGTTATTCTAGCGTTCGAATGGAACAAAAATGTAGAAAATCTGTAAAAAATTGTGTCTGTAAAAAACTAATCAATCAAAATTTGTGGCCAATTAATTTTTTTTCAATGCAAAAAACCCCAACCTTATAATACAAATAAGCCATGAAACATAAAGTAGAACATGGAGAAATAAAGACAAATAACTATTTCTTTTGTGATAAAAGCGTTCAGGGTTTAACTCAGAAAATGTAGCATGCTACGTGCTAATGTGCTTCAATCATCTATCTGGTAACTGTTACTTACTGAAGTGCTGCAAATGTGGCTGAATATGTTTAGCTATATTTCAAATAAACATCTTAATGTAAATTATACCAATATTAAGCTGTCAATCACAGCACAGTTCTGCTGTTACCACAGTGTAAAACCCGTCATTAGCTACTTTTAGCCCGCTGACCTCCTCACACTCAGTTTAGTAACTTATTCTCTAAGATGTTCAAGACTCCTATGAGAAAGAAATGCCTTGTGTTTCACACAATCCCCCTAAATTCATCTACAGCCAATTATCAGCTCAAGCTCCGCAGGATGTAAACTCACCAGCAGTGATCCTGTATTTGAGGAAAGCTAACAAGGGTTAGCCTCAAAGGAACCACATCAGCAATTATGGTCTTTAATTCATGATGTCTTGTGCTGTAGGAAATGACAAAACAAGCCTGACAATAATAACTCGTGCCATTTTCACTCAGACTATAATACACTGAAGAGACCTAAGAGAATGGGTTTTACTTCTTATCTTATCTCAGTGATGGTTTTTCTGTTTTGACAGCTGGTAGCTTTCGAGCTAATGTAATTATTTTATAGGAAGTGTGATTACATTAGCTTAAAACCTGCGTCACAGCTGTGCAGAAACACAGTGCAGAAGAGCGGGAGGCTTAAATATATGTCTGGACTTTTCTGGATATTACTACCATGAACCGGGTTTAGGTTTCACAACAGAAATTTGACCAGAATCAGGCTGCATGTGTTAAAGCCACCACCATTTTGTAACGGTTGTTTAGAAAGGTACTTTTTCCCCCGAAGAAGTCCCTTGACCTGGTTTTGAAATGAGAACTATGTATTTATCACACGTGGTAGAGTTGCTACTGAGAAATTAAGGACAAATTCAATCACTGATTCATTCTTATAAGTTTCTTTACTTGCTAATCTGCAGCGATTTAAGGTAGGAGCTGTTAGAAACTTCATCTTAAAGCGAGAGTTGACCCTTTGAGTCCTGTGCCTATGTTTCAGGCCCATTAAGCTATATTTATTTGAATATTTTTGGAGTTGTAAAGGTGTAACTTATGAGATTTGTTAAGATGTGTCTGTATATTTCTTACTGGCACAGAATAAATTAAAATGGCACATTGCACAAATGAAAAAAGTTTCAGGCTTGCCTAAAGGAAAAAAACAAAACACTTTCAGGATGATTAGGAATACTTCTCTGGAATAATGCAGCTGCAGCTCTACACCTCTATTAAATCATAGTAGAATATGTGAACATTATATGCAAAGGCCCGCTCTGATAATGGAAAGAAGAACAAAATTAGGGAAGCTTTAGTAGCAATACATAGTTCAGACAAGGGCCAATTTGGGTCAGTTTGACAATCTGTTGTCAATGTCCCCTCAAGTTAAAAAGGTTCAACTTTAGATAGGTTTTTAAAAAAAGGTTAAATTTGTTTTTTTGTTTTTGTTTAAAAAAAAACAAAAACATAAAAAAAGGATTAATACAACTAGGACTAATGATGATGAATGCAAAACTTGTGTCATTGCAAAAGCCCCAAAGAAAAGTATGTCCTTTTCAGCTTTTTCCAAGTCTGCTTTAAGGAACACAGCTGAGAATATAAAGCAAAATAACTTTTTTTAGACGGAGAACATTGCCTCACACGGAGGTTGCAGCAGGCAAGCTGCCTTCTGTAGTTTCTGGGTTATAAACTTACAGTGTCACTCAGTGCAGGTGCACGTTGGTTGATAACTGACACGGTTCAGTTAGATTTAAATTAAAGTTCACACACTTGGTATATGTTTAGCTTGGGAGAACTAAGTGATGGGGGGAGGGAGGGGGGGATAACCATGTATCTGCAGCTGTTTAAACAGAGTCCCACAGCACCACGCAGCCACACACCTGCAAGGCTAAACTCAACCAACACAAACTGAGATTTTCTCTGAGGTGCATGGAAAATCTGAATGGAAGCATTGATGTGGCAAAACCTTGTTTTTTTTTTGTTTTTTTTTACCAAGATTTTAGGGCAAAAGCGTAGGAAACGCTGTTAAATGCCTCACATAAAAACACCCCCCCATACATTTGACTCAGCTCGAACTCTTTCTCAGATCCCGCCTTTTTCACTTGAGTAGTATCTTCACGCGTCACGTTAACGGGCCCAACAGCAGCACATGGCTTTTCTGAGAAAAGATACCCCTTATCGCTGTCCCACCCTCGCTGCAGGGAGGAAACCTGGGGGCATTATAATCAGCCTTCAGCAGGGACCGCTGTGCTTTTCAGAGACAATGCAGACGTGTTAAACACAGTATACCTGCTGCATCTGTGTAGAAAACAGTCCAGGTGCACAGTAAACCAGGAAGTAGAAAAGATAAACAGCAGTAGAGTAGAGCGGGAAACACACAAAGTGCATTTCCTCCTCAGCATACCAGCTTCTATTGATGGTGGTGATGAGGAAGATGGAACATAAAAGCTGTCAATCATGTAAAACAATTAGACTACCTCATTAAAATTTTTCTAAAATCTGTTTACTGGGTAAAATGAGGAAGTAAAACTTGTACTTTCTAGTCTGCAGATGATGCAATGTTCATGCTAAATGAAAGCAGCAGGGTTTGAAGGTTTTGTTCGCTGCTGTAGTTGAATGATATCCTTATCTGTTTCAAGACAGAGTTCCTCTCATGCGCACAGGGATTGGCTCCCAAAGACCGCGACATCTTCTAGTTACGTAATGAGCTGAGCTTGGCCCAGAGGTGAACAGCCGGTTTGGTATTGGTTCATTTTGTACTCGGTATGACTCAAGTTGCCTCTGGTGAAGTGTGTACGTGTAAGATCGCATCATGCCAGATCTTCCTCTGTATGTCCCACCCACCTTCACAACTCACATTTCTGTACAAGATCCTCATACTGTACAAATATCTTGAGCCACACCTCATTTCTTTTATTTGTGTTGCCAGGAAATAGGTGCAGTGATTTCATGAAATGGAGTTATAGTAAATCAGGAAACAACATATATGACAGAGTCCTTCCTTATAATTTCTTTAAGTAGTCTTCAGGAGTCGTTCTCCAGGCTTCTTTGGATGTTTTTTGCTTTTTGTTCTGTTTTCTCTCCCGATGATCCCACACTGCTTCAATAATGTTGATGCCCAGTCTCTGGGGAGGTTTCTTCACTAAATAAGACCTGATTTTCCCTCCATTTCTTGTGTCATATGAGCAGAGGTGTAGTCAGCATCGGGTCTACCTGCTTCTAAACCCCTGTGATGTGCACCATTCATTTTTTCCCTGCAAGCCTTATTGTCCTTATTAATGAAGCCATGACGCAGCCTACTCTGCCTCTAACTGGCTAGTACTTACTGTCTTTACTGGTTAAATTGGTTAACTTTAAATTAGTCATGTTTTTGAGGACTGCCTCTTCGGCCTCTGTTATTGCCGGGACAGACATTAACAAGATGTTTTGTGACCTTGGGATCATTTATCAGAGATAATGTGACAATGAGAAAATACAACTGATGGTCGTCCTTCATGTCTCTGCTTCTAAAATAGTGTTTTTTGGGCTACTTTCTAAAAAAAAAAAAAAGCCTCATCTCCCTGTTTCACCTTCCAGAAGGACTTTTGACCTGTGTAGATTCTCAGTCATCCAGATAGTCGTAATCCAATCCAGGACTTCTTTGTCCTGGTTGGATGTTTCACCTCTTCAGAATCGGTGGGGAGTCTCAGGTGCAAATATATAAATATGCAAATGTTCCTTTAATGCTTAGAAGCCAAAACTCCCCACCGACTTAGCAGAACTGAAGACGACTTTCAGATCAGAGGAAAAACATCTCAAAGAACCGAGAAAAAGAAGCCCAGCTGCCTTTATTTAAGCTCTTTGGGTTACTCTTCCACGGAGACCATATTTCTGATGAGGCTTCAGTGATCCACAAGCATCTCTCAGGTCCCGTCAGGCCTTCTGATGGATTTTTTTTTTACATCCACTTTTTCTTGAGAGCATCATTTCAGATCCTGTTCATTTTCCTCAGATAGTTTCTTAATCCTGAAACATCTTTTGTCCTCCTCTTCTCCAGTTTCTTCCTTTTTTTTTCTAGACACACGGCAAGTTTTCAGCTAATAACTCTTCCATAATCTCTTTTTTGTATAAAAAAAACGACTTTGTTTTAATCGCCGTCACTCTTTTCTTTGGCCTTCTGTCATAAAAACACTTTCTTTGCTAAAGTACCTGTTCATGAAAACCTGGAGGAAGTGTTGCTTAAGACCACATTACACGATTACAGGCTGCCTGGAAACAACGAAATAAGGGGTGGCTCAAGACTTTTGCACAGCCTTTGTTTATCTAAGCAAGCCACTGGAACATTTCACTCCAACTCCAGTTTGAAAACCAGACTAAAGCAACATTTGTGTGAATAAGTAGACCTACAGCAGAGCTTCCCTTGCTTCGCCCTCTTCTACACCCAGCTGTCCAACTGTCTGAGCTGGACCTACAGCTGGAGACGGGACAACAGCGCCCACCGGTGGATGATATGAAGAACTACACCTCAGGTGATGTAAAAAAATATTTATTCAACAAACACGTCTCAAACTTTCTCAGAACACCATGAAACACAACAAACCGCTCACAAACACACATTCATCCATGCACATCATGACACACACACTCATCATCAACACACACACACACACAGCTTCACATCTGCAGTGGATTTGGGAAAGTTCTCCTCTTAGTGGCTGGGTCGGAATGGGAACGGCATCCCTGTGATGAACGGCTGAGCGGGATACTGAGCGTGAGAGGCGGGATGGGTGGCGAGAGGCGTGTGCGGGGTGTGCGCGGGGAGTGTGGGGTGGGAGGCGATGGGCGAGTGGGCGGCGTGCGGGCTGTAGGCCAGGGGAGGGGTGTGGATGTTGTTGTAGTACATCACTGGGCCGGACAACACCAACTGGAGCAAACTGGGGAAAACACAAAAAAAATGATCATATTTGGGCTGATGTTACATTAAAAGCTCACTCTCAGAGGAAGTTAGAGACGTAAGATGAACAAAAGTGTGTTTGTGAATGTGTTAAAGGGTTAAAAACGGATCCTATTGAGTTTTCAGTGCATCTGATCCACAACCAGTTGGAACTTTACCCATTTTTATGGCAAAATATCCCAAAAAAATAACTTTTCTTTGCAGGAGAAATCCTGCATATGTTATCTGACCCTGTTATTCAGTGGTGGGGGGGGGGTCGTTTGTTTTTCATCCACCTCAAATACAGTGTAGAATAAAACACAAAATCAAATGTATGACGACATAAAATACAAGTTATGCTCCATCAGCTCTTACTTGTTGTGAGGGAGGCGGGAACAGATGGCTCGCAGGTCCTCTGCAAAGAAAAGAAATCCTGAGTGACAAGAACTTCAACCAGTTTAATGAGAAAAATCTATAACCTCTGAACTACTTGTTTAAAGCTGAACGCTGTTACCTTCTGCAGGTTTTACAGTAAAGAAGAGGGAGACGTTAAAGTAGAAAGCTCACATAGACTCACCCAGATCGGTCTCTTCTATGTTCAAGTTTGTAAACATTAACAGCCGCGGTACATGTGGAGTATTTGCATGTATTCACATGACACTGGACAGTATATAACCTGCAGTATAACCACCTACAGTCACCTCACGCTGCTATAACTTCACATCAGTGTACCAAGCGTGCAGTTACAGACATTTAGGGTTTAACTGCACTGGTGCAGAAGGAATAGCTACAACAGAAAATAATCAATTTTAAAAAAGGTCACCACAAAGCTCCTCCAGTCTCCAGTTACAGTGTTCTCGTGTTTGTTTACATGAATATAAAGCTAAGAATCAAACACATAGTACTGAGGTACAGTGTGTATGGAAGCAGACGATACTGAGGAAGTTGTGGTTCACACCAGCTACCTTTCTGTGGCAGGTCCCAGGCTCTGGAATGATCTCCCTCTTAACATCAGATCCGCACAATCCTTGGGACATTTTAAATCCCTCTTGAAGACGCACTTTTTTATCAAATTGGCTTTTATCACAAGTTGCCCTGAACATTTTGTTTTAGCTGTCCCAGTTCTTGTTGTTTTTGGTTATTTTTTAAAATTGTTTTAATTGTTTTTAATTACCTTTATTGCATTGTTTTGTTTTTAGTTTGTGCAGCTTGACCTGTTGGAAATGTTGCTATAGAAATAAACTTGACCTGTCTGCCTCCTGAGCTACACGCTACCGGGTTTAAGCTGGTCCAGTGTGACTGAAAAGCATCACGGGGCTTCATTCAAACAGGACATTTCCCCGTTCAGCTGCAATCAGAATCACTGGATGACAGAGTGGTTTACAAACAGAAGAAGCTGGGATGCTACTTGACCTGCTTCTTGCCTGAGTGGTGTGAAATGTTAAGCTTCAAGTATACATGGGGATTTTTTTATGGGCTCAAATAAGAATTTAAGCATTTTTAATTAATATAATAAAAGAAGAAAAACACCAACATTCACATTTAGAAGATGTGAAAAAGAAAAGTTGAATGACACCTGTTTCAACTTGTTTTAAAGATACAATGTCCCACATATTCCCAGAGATTAAAGTAGTTCTTGAAAAAAATTTCTATTTTCCTCTCATGGATAAACATTGCAGTTTGTTTTTCTTCTTCTAAAGTTTAAACATATAAACTCCAGCGCCACCCTGTGGAGACATGATGCAGCTTTTTGTTCACTTTAAAGGAGTCATCACCCGGAAATTGCACTTTTTCAAGTTAAAACATGTGTATCGGTGTTGGGGCGGTATATTAA
>JBBBVU010000008.1:5234979-5257003 GCA_037177055.1 Atherinosoma microstoma
TGATTGTCTGCGAAGCGCCCTGAGATGACATTGTTGTGAATTGGCGCTATACAAATAAAGATGAATTGAATTGAATTAACTTCTGTTCAATCAACTGAATGAGAGGCACCTGTGATCTACAGGCTGAATCTATAAATGTCCCAGGCTAACCTTTTTCTCTCTCTTCTCCTCCAACCAGCAGCAGCACTACCATTTGGTAAAACCCTTTTTTACGTTTTCTTTTTATCATCCCTGGCGTGGTGTCCATTATGTTCGGTGCTTGAGCCAGTTGTAACAACAGTCGCAAAAAAGTGGAGAAAATATGGGACAACAGTCACATTACAAAGAGCTGGACATCCCCCTAAAATTGATAATATATATTTTTTTTAAAAATAAGATGAAAACTGGTCAGGGAGGCTATCAAGAGACCTGAAGGGACAGGAGAAATTTCTGGCAAGTCCTCGTCGTGTAAAACATGTGACATTAATCTCCTGTATTCTCCATATGTCTGAGCAACAGAGTTGAGGTAAAGATGGAAGCCTTTTCTGACTATGAAAAACACCCAAGCCTGGCTACAAGTTACCAAAAAAAATACATCAAGTCTCCCAAAAGCATGGTGGGAAAATTTGTTCTGGTCTGATGGTGCAAAGTACCCCCACTGTGCATCACCACAAGAACACCATCCCCATGGTGAAGCATGGTGGTGCTAGTATCATGATTTGGGATTGCTTTTCTTCAGCTTGAAATGGGACTCTAGTCCAGGTGGAGGGAATTATTAACAGATTCCTTTTTGGCCCAAAACCTTCAGGCGTCTGCCAGAAAGCTGAGGAGGAACTTCACCTTTCAACAGGACAATGACCCCAAGCAGACATGCACATCATCAAAATTACAGCTTCACCAGGACAAAATGAAAGTTGCCAGGCGGAGAGCAGACCTAAATCTAATATAAAAAGCAAGCTGGGGTGACCTGAAGAGGGTGTGACCAAGACATGTCCCCACAATCTGATCAATTTGAGTGAGTTTTGTTTGTTCTTATTGTTCACATTAACAGTGGGAAAGTTTTTTTTATCACAAAGATCTGGTATTTCAACACTTTTTATATCCACTGTACGTCCACATGCTTTCCAGAAATGGATCCACAGGAATATCACTATTTGTCTGATATCTCTTTCCCGTCACCGTCCTGACAGCATGTCTCCACGATGAACTGAAGCACAGATTTAGTTTTGCAATGTTTGCAAATGTAAAAAAAAACAAAAACAGAACGCAGTTAAAGCCCCTCACATGAGTGCACACGGGACTTGCTTCAACCATGCTGCTTCAGGAAGAGCTTTCTTTGCTGGACACATCTAAAGTTCCAACTACAACCATGCAGAGAATTTAATTGGTTATCTGACAATTTCATATTCTAAAGTCACCCTAAGAAGAGCATCAACATACACGCTTTGAAAAAACACAACAGACTATTTTTGTTTATCAGTGGTTTGTGTCAAACAAATCACAAGAACCTTAGCTTTTTTTTGCATGTGAACAAACACATTAGGGGTGCACCGACCGATCGGCCGGCCAATCAATCCGCCCCGATTTCCTTAATTTTGGGAGATTGGCGATTAACCGATACTTAGATGTGAAATTGGCAGTTTTTATGCAGTAGCAAAAAAAATAGCAAAGATTTGCAATTCATGTCAGGCTGAAATAAGTCGTGGTGGGGTCGCAAACAAAACGTTCAGTACAGCTAACCTCATTCGCCAACCTTTTCATCTATATTGGAGAACACTACCTCATGTACAGTTAAAAAACTAGTTCGTATTGTTTGTATTTAATAAAACATAATTGCAACATTGAAGCTGAATGCTTCAGTATCGTCTGAAATTGGAATCGGCAGGCAAAGCTTTTTAAAGATCGGTGATCGGCCAGAAAACTGCAATTGTTGCACTAATACACACATAAGAGATGTTTAGAAAACAGCCATGAAGTACTGGGCAACTGACAGCTGAATCAGGTAAGAAAAATCAGGATGAAGGTGATAAAGAAAACATCTCGGTACAAACCTTCTGCTCAATACGGCCGTCGTCCTCAGGTAAGTGAGCAGCAACGTACCAATCACCCGCAGCTGGGTCTGTGAAGTTTAATGTTGCAGAGTTCTGAGAGGTTACCGGCAGAGTCAGAGACAAACAGGGGCTCCACAGTGTTGCATTGGGAAACACCAACCCCGTTGGGTTTATGACCGGAGGGGCACCCCATCGGATATGGCTAGAAAAGAGAGAAGAAACGAGGTATGGCTTTAAAATTCAACTAATTCATTTAGGAGAGGGTAAAAAGAGACAACTGTGGGAAAAATGGCTTCATGTTTTCATGATGGGAAGCTTCGTTGTCTTTCACATCTTACATGGTGACGTTGTGCTGTCCACAGTGGAAGCTGTGGCCCTTTGTCACTGAGAACAGCCAGCGGGCGATGGCGGTCTCCTCCGGTATGTGGAACCTCTGCAGCCTGACGTTGCCGTACCAGCTGTACTTTGACAGCTTCTGAGCAGGTTTGGAAGAAAGCTCTGATACAAAAGTCACCTGGCCATCTGTAAAGGGGGAAAAAGAAAAAAAGCAGCCTTCTTAATACAACGAACATTTTGGGGATTATTCTATAACTAAACTGAGATCACATTTATTTATTGTTGTTCTGTTTGAAATGATCCAATATCAAGATAGTTTGAAAAAGAAAAACGGGGACCAACTAAAATGTGGTCTTACTCAGGAGGTAGAGAAGAAGATTTAACTCCACTCAGAGTCACAAAGGTTCTCCTAAAACAATGCTACTGATAGCGTACATGAAGAACATGAAAGGAGCCAAGATGAACCAACAAACAGATGGGGGTCCAGCATGTTTGGTGTGAATCTGGTCAGAACTACTGCAGTGATGCTGCGTCCCGTCTGCATTGGAAATCAGAGCTGGGAATGACCGAACACCCAAGTTGATCATGCTCCAGCTGTTGGCTGGAAAACCAGTCAGATTTGCTCATTGTTGGGCTCACTGACCAGACAAGCTCTGATCAGCTACCCAGACAGATAACAATGCATGACGCTGGATTTTGTGAATACAAACACTGCAACCATGTGTTCACTGACATAGGTAGGGTGGCACTGTGTCTGAAAGCAATTTAATGAGATGTAAAACTGAGAAACAATAAGGTTCCTCCAACTTTTTGAGTCTGCAATCAATGTCCTGGGAGGCTTACCAGTTGAACTTTCTTACTGGAAGCCCAAAATTCTTACTTCTGAGCTCTAAAGAAACGCTTTATAAATGCTTATACCAAAGCAGTGAAACACAAAGGTGTAATGGGAGTATTATGATATTGGGCTGCACGACATCTCAAGGTGCTTGAGTGAAAAGATAAATGACTTTCAAACACTGGCAAATAAGACAACTCAAGATGTTGTTAAGCTGTCACTGTTTCTCTTTCAGTAAGTAAGACATAAAAGGGATCTCAACCTGAATCAGACGGTGCAAACACAAAGCAAAGTAATATCATGAAATCAGCTGGGTGATGACAGTTTTATGGGTTAGAGCAGTGCATTTTGGGATACCTGCTCATATCATTATGGCCCTGTGCCAACGACCTAAGTTGCTGGCTCAGAAGGTATTCAAAGAGGAAAATGCATGAACTATGAGCTAAAAATGTATGTTGCAAGACTTGAATGCAGTTGAACACCTTTAAGTATTCAAAAAGCCCTGTTCCCACAACTTGTTCAAGGTGGGACTGTTTCACCTTTATTCCACCTTGCTGCTGTGTTTGTAAGGTTCAGAGATGGAAAAACAGGAGAAATCTGTTGCATCTGTGAGCTGGCAGCTTCAAAGATCACAGACATGTAATCTATGTGGAAATTAGTTTTTTTTTTTTTCTTAAAACCTGAATAAATATATTGTTCAATTTAAAAATTATGCAATACTGGAGTGACACAACTGTGAATTAATTAGCATTTAAACAATATTTTCTGACATTTTGGTACTCATTTTGGTTGCCTGCAGTAGCTTTTGGAAGCCACGTTCATTTTTAAAGTGTGATATAACATAAATGATGGGAAAACTTTAAGATATGAAATTAATTTATTATTTTAGATTTGATGCTGCTGGACATGCACTTTATAGTTTATTGAGGAAGACATTTTCTATTCGTAAATTAGCATAAAAAAATCGTTTAAAGCAAATTCCAGACTACAAGTATAATACTATAGAAGAAACTGTCAACATTGTTGTAGTGAATTATTTAACCATTTATATTGCCATACTGGCTCCAGTGTTGTCACCTTCAGAGTCAACATGTAGAGGAGAGAGACAAAATAAATGAAAAGAGGGAAAGTCCCATACTCCACAAGTTAGAGAGCGAACTTGAGAGCCTGTTTTTACTAAATTAAACATACTGCGCCATGTTTCTCTGCCGCTGAAGTTACTTCAACCCGTTGCTGTTAGCAAACATGCTAATATCCGACCTTTCAGTCACTCACCGTCTCCTACCGTCCAAGTCGTCAAGGCGACGAAAAGGAGACCGCGCAGTAACCTCACGTCCATGTTTCCTCTGCCAACGTCCAAATCATCACATCTTCCCGTGTCCACCTGCGCTGTCACATAAAACCTTCCGCTAAAAACACATCATTCATCTTACGAGTCAAATACTTCCTGGTTTCCATATAAATACGTGACGTCAGGAGAGTCTCTGGGTGTTGCCTTTGGAGACTGTCGGAAATAAATGCATCACACACAACTTGCTTGAAAATAATAGCTTGGCTTTAATTTGAATCATTTTTAGGGAGGATACTGCGTACAGCAGGTTTTAATTTAACAAACAGACAAAATATGCAAGTGCAACAAGAATATTAAAATATATTAGGGCAAAGGTTTATGGCTGGTTCATGGGATTACCAGAAAGCACTGAAATACATCCAGCATATGGCACCAATAGTTGTCATTTCACCTTCATCTGGACATACAAAATCACATTCATTCTGCAAATTCAGACATTTCTGTGGATTGACAGACAAAAGCCTCAGTCAAGATTTATTTTTATGTTTATTACCCAAGACATATTTGTCTCATTATTTCATATCAATAAAATCAGAAAAAATTAAAAAGATATCAAGTCTTTACGGATTTTATTTTGGTTCCATTTGATCCATTGTTGTAAGAGATTACAAGATCGCCATCATAAAAAATAAGCACATAAATTAATAAATGGCATTTTGTCTTATAAAAGAGGAAATTAAATAAAATTAGGCAAGAAGACACAGAAAAAAAAAACCCAAACAAAAACCCAAACCCTGAGGCTCAAATTTAGCTAATTGAATAATGCATCATATAACTCCATACTCTTCATATTTTGTAGTTTGCATCATTTTTAAAAGAAAATGTTTTTTTCATTGATTTTCCTTTCTCAAAATATACAAACAAAACTGTCAAACACATCAACTAAAGCATTAACAGACACATCCCATAAACCAGATAGTATCAATCTCATCCTACCACAGGAAAGCGCTCAAGGCCAAATTCTACTGCATCACTGACAGTCTAACGTTGATGGGAGCGGCTGTAATACAAAGATTATAAATCTAAGTTGTTGTTACAGAAGATCATAAAAATGTCACATCATCCTGTGACTCCACCCAGCGCCACTGAGCATCATAGCCTAGCAACACCGTCTCTTCAACGGATGAAGTCTCTTTCTTCTCCGCTGTGTTACTCTGAGATGCCGATAAGCTCTCCTGAGTTGGTTGCACTGTGCTTGTCTTTCCTGACTCTCGACCCAGAGCCAAACTACCAGAATCCATTTTAAGTTGTCTCCGTTTGCTGGATCTTTGCAGAGCTCTTCTGATGGTTTCAGCACCACTCTTGATGTTTTGGAACCGAGCTGCACTCGAGTCCTGTTTTTCTGGCCTTAGGTCATTGGCACTAAGCAAACTGCTGGAAGGAGTAACTTTCTCCTGACCATGACTTTCATGTGAAGAATGACCGGCTATAAACTTGGATGTGGAAGGATTTGGAGGTCTTGCTTCGCTTGAATCTGAGGCCAGCATTTCAAAGCGGCTTGAATCACTACAGTCAGTGCAAGGTGGTCTTTGATCTGCTGGTTTCTCACTGGTGGTCTCATTCAAATCCTGAGGGAAGGCTGCACTCGGGCTTTCTCTGTGAAGCAATAATTGAAATTGTTCAACCACAAATGAAACACAAACTTGGAAATACTTATTTTTTTTATTTACTGTGACCTTGTTCAGTTTCAGTTCAATTTCTCTAAAAGCAAATTTACTAAAACTGTATAACTTGATTAACTGTTAGGAACATGTGGACCTCCAGATCTGAAATATTTCATTTTGCGGACATTTGCAAGGATTTAATAAGTTTGACGCTCAAGCTGAGGAGTTTTACCTGACCTATTTCCTATGTATTTTCATTGCAGCTTGCACAATTACATACATTTCTGTCTTCCATCTTTAATAATAATATAATAATAATGATAATAATATAATTATTAATAATAATTTACTTTATTAATCCTGATTGGGAAATTAAGCCTTACATTTAACCCATCTTTAGATGTATTAGAGAGCAGGGGGCTGCCGGGGAGCAGTTGGAGGGGTTAAGGGCCGTACTCAAGGGTCCTCAGGGCAATAATGAATACTGAAAGTGAAATGTTTTGAACTTTATTAGGATGAACTTGAGATTACTTTAAATGTTACAAGACAATCATGAACTAAATCAGCCATCAATGCTGTGGCTGGGATTTGTGCTCTGAATCTGCAGAGCACCACCTACAGTCTCAGAACGGTGACGTCTGCGTATGTTCCTGATTGCATGTTCGGGTGCGGCTTGGATGCGCCGTAAGGAACCGATTAAAGCAACACTATATAAATTTCCGACCTTAAAGCCCCGTGCTTCTGACTGGTTTTGATGGCATATTGACATTTGATATGTACATTCCTGGGGCCATCATTTCCCTGCAGCTTCCTGAGCCTGAGAAACAGCACTCCACTACTTTGTGTTCCAGCCCGGAGCGTCACATGACGGCTACGTTTTGATTTATGGCACCATGTCACATGCTAACAACTGGATATCAATACACCGGCTGTTTAGGATGAGCACCATGGCTGATTCAGTGAAGAGACCCAAGAGGAATTTATCAGAAGAAGTGAGGAAAAAAGAAAGTGACAGGGCAAGATTTAAGACAAGAATCAACACCGGATTGACTTTTACTGGCTGGAGAGAGAAAGAAGAGACAGGATGCAAGACGGATGCTGAATTAGCCGTCATTAGGGGGTGCCAACGGGTAAAATCCTGTCAAAGTTCTGTACCTAAAGAGGAGAAGTTAGTAAGAGGCTAGCATAAGCTGGTACTCAACCCAGCTAAGCTAGGGGTTGAGCAGCTGCTAGCTGTTGGAGTGTGGTCAGGGTGAGCACTTGCTACCAATCTTTAGGACTTTGCCAGGCAGCTATCAACTGCTCCCACCATCACTTTAGTGGATATGGCTGCATGGTTCTACTAGTTCTTGGCTAAGTTCTCCTCATAGCTTGCTCTAGCCCGATGGCTACTCAATTTGGTCGTACGAGGGCCACAGTCCTGCAGGATTTCAATGTATCCTTGCTCCAACACACCTGACTCAAATGAATGAGTCATTGTGCAGAACTTCATAGGCTGTTGGATCCATTTCATTTGAGTCAGGTGTGTTTGAGCAGAGATACATTGAAAACCTGCAGGACTGCGGTCCTCACGGGACCGAATTGAGTGTCCCTGCTCTAGCCTCTAATTCCCTGGCACTGTGACTCAGGTCAGTTGAGCAGTCAGGCGATAGCCGCTGGGACTTGGTCCATTTGAGGGACTTGGCCCTCAACCAGATTTGCATATTCAGCAGTTGAGCCATTTTAAAGTCTCAAGAGGATTTGTTTTTGGTAAGAACTTGAAGTTTTGAGAAATCAACACCTGCTGAGGTGGGACTCTACAAGTGATACAGGTGCCTAGTTTCAACCTACAAACCTGGAATGATTTTAGATTTATCCTTTGAGGGATATTTTACAATCCTATTATAAAGAAGACTCGCCTCTATTCAACTAATATCATAAATGATTAAGATAAATCATGTTGACTATTTTTCAGTTCATCATTAAACAGGCTCATGCACACCTCGCAGGCTCACATACCTGCAGGGAGACATCGAAGGGCCGTGCTCCTCCACAGTCACCAGGCTGCTTAAGCTTCCTGTTAAACTGCTACCACGACTGGTTAAAGTGCCCCTGTCCTCCATCAGCCAGCGGATGGCCTCGATGCCTTCATGCACAGCCACCAGCTGCCGCAGAATCCTCACATCAGCAGAGCGGAGCCACCTCTGTGTGGAAGAACATAAAGTGTATTTGTACTACGAATTTCCAAAAACTTTTACTCACTCTGCTTACGAGCGAGGCCCCGTTTGTTAATTCACTCTAACACAAGACAGAGTTGAGAAACATTTAGGTAGGAACAATAAAGGAATCCTGCCAGAATGCGGTGTGCAAACTGAAAACTGAATGGAGGTGAAGGAGAGGAGACAGGTGAGGGGTGTGTTGAGGAGGCAGGTTGACAGCATCTGTCATTGGAAAAACAAATGAGGAGGCGATGTGTCACGTAGAACTCAGAGGACTTGACATTTCTGCAGGTAAGAGCACTCATGCAAACAAAGTGCATTAACAAGTCAAGCAAGTTGGGACTTTGGCAACGCATGAAAAGACGCACGAGTAAGAAAGAGAGCAGGTCCTTCAAGAAGCTCTATGGGTACAAAACACACAAAGCGAGAAATTCACAAATGCAAAGTCTACAATAAGCTTTTACCATTTCTTGTTTTAAGTTGTTGATTTTGTCTGATAAGCTATCACAGAAGGCTGGGTTGTGGTCTTCCCCGTCCTGCATATCAGACCTCCAGCCGTCCTCACAGTCGGCTGCATCTCTCATCCAGATCAGAAGACTTTCCGGTGTTTTCCTTCCAATCTTACTTTCCAGCTCGTTTAAATCTGGGAAGGAATCGTTCAGGATTTCCTCTGCCATCCCAACCGCGCACGGAAAACCACAGTCTCCCGATCTGTGGCCGTGGATGAAGACGAGCTTGTGCGTAAATTCTCTCAAATCTTCCAACGACCACTGTGAGAAATTAGACCCCCCGGCGAGGGAAAAAGAAAACCGCACATTCACATATCACGCACCCACACACGCACACTTTAACTTGCAGCAGAATCCACGCGTTGTATTCCTGAATGATCCACATGTTAAAACACAACAAGTGACAAATTTGTCACTACAGCGCAGAACGAGCCGTGAAAACGCTAGAAGTGTGAACGAACAAATCGTGTGTAGATGCTGACTGTTGTCACCATTCATACGGCTCATGTATTGCTGGTATGTGCCCTGAAACATGCTGCTGGAAAAGTGGAAATGCTCTGTATGAAGTTAAACAATGGTGGGAGTTGCACACTGGAAGTCACATGGGGAGGAAACACCTGTGCGCACCAGGCTGCTGATGTAAGTTAGTGCGCACGACATTTAATAATGGCATAAAATGACGTGATCACTAGTTATATTTATCAAATTAATTCGATTAGAGTCTAATGAAAACATTGTTTGTAATGACTGTTTATCCAGAGGTCAACAGATTGTGTAATGTTCAATGCTCCAGTTCTCTGACTAAACTATTATTTCTTCATTTTAAGCGCTGAATGTTTAATACATATGTGTCAATGAACCAGGGCTGTATAATCATATTTTAACAACAGTTCTAACGTTAATGGGTATAAATACTGGCCACTTTATTGGGTCCACCCTGTTAGTACCAGGTTGGACACTCCATATTGACATGATAGCATCACACAGTTGCTGCACTTCCATGATGAGAATCTTCCCTTCCACCACATCCCAAAGGTGAAATATTGGATTGAGATGTGGTGACTGTGGAGGCCGTTGGAGTACAGTGACCTCATTGTCATGTTGGAGATGATCTGAGCTTTCCTATCCAATCCACTTTATTTATACAGCACATTTTAAGAACACTGGGTTACTAATGTGCTGTACATTGTGAAACCTAATTGCAATACAAAGACAAAAGACAAAGACTTCCACATACAGCCAGGACGTCTGCACTTCTAAGAACAACAAGGTTCTAAGACCTAACCAAGTCTAGAAGGCTAAAAAACTATTCAAATATTAAGATATAATAAGATAAATTAAAAAGATGAAATACACTGAAAGAAGTTACTAAAATACTAAAACCAATGAAAATACAATCAAACGAAACATTAAGATACGCGAGAATAAAATTCCAAGAAATTACAGGACTACAATCCCTTTAAAAGACAAAGAGATAACTAAAAAATGAAAAGGCTAAAACACCCTAAAAGTCCAACAGAGACACATGATTCTCATGTTGTGTTAAAAGCCAAAGAGTAAAAAAATGTGTTTTAAGATGTAATTTAAAAGTTTCCAGAGTGGGGGTCAGTTGGGTGGGAAGCTTGTTCCATAGTTTAGGTGCCAGCTTTGTGACATGGTGCATTATCCTGCTGGAAGTAGCCATCAGAAGATGCTATACATTAAGGGATGGACATGATGAGCAACTATACTCAAGTAGGCTCCATCCATAAAAAACTGATGACACAGAAGATTCTCTTCTCTGATGGGATGAAGCTGGATCCAAATTCTGATATAATCCTAGGGGATCATGTTGATGGAAGCATCATGTTAGATTGACAGAGTAACTTCAGGACTGGTTTCGGTACACCCAAGCTTATTCAACAAGTATTCGATGAGGTTGAGGTCATTCCATCCTCTCCCCTCCTGATTTCTGGAGGTAGTCTCTGATAAAACCTGCTCTGTAGGGGCGACTCCTGTCGTCTCAGGGAGATATAATTGCCACTGATTGCAGAATCACATCTCCATAACATAACATCTCCATGCATTGAGATTGCCTTCAACAATGACAAGCCTTGCTTTTTCAATGGCAAGTTTCCTATGGGTCCAACCCACAAACACAACTCTGCTGCTCATCCCACAAATGCATTTTCCTTACAAATGTGTCTCCATTTAAATGTGCACTAAACAGGCTTTCCAGCTGTATAAGCGTTATACACTCACTTTTTATATTCATTCATACTTTAAGTAATTATTTCTGTGTGCAGGTAATGCAGAATCAGTTCAGCTCTCTATGAAGAATTAAACTTTAGCTCACCCGGGTAGGACACAACATCCCAGATGGCAAAAAATGTTTGGCCCAAATGTGCATTTTTATTTGGCCAAAATTGGACCTTGACTTGTTGACTAAATGGTGAGTGTGGCAGCCAAAACTCAGGCACATGACCACCACATGTGGCCCACAAGGAAATTACCATAAGCCGGGCTTCCTGTATTAGGACCACTTCTGGCCCACACAACACTTCCCAGTGCCATAACTGAACCATAAGTGCCAAAAAGTAGCCCAGATTTGGCCCAAACATGTCTGCTATCTGGGGTGGTGTTACTAGTCGTTGCCCATATTACATAAAAAGATGCATTTAAGCAATTCTTGTCCAACAATGTAGATCAACACCATTCAGCCTCTGTAGTTTATAAACATGTAGTTAATCATTTAAACGATGCAGGAATTCAGACATAATGACTGACACCATCACCGCTAATGTAAACAGAATCATCTGCTCAGTTTTGCACATGAAAAAGCCCCACCGTGATCATTATGAGTGAATCATGCCTCTGTGCTGTACAGATATTTCGGAACATTTTTTCTGTTTGTCGTTAATCTCATTTCCTTTATGCTTTCCAGAGAGAAAGAGAGAGTGGAAAGAAGCCGGTTTGTACAGTTGATGATGGCCCAATTTCAGACACAGAGACGAGCCAAACAGGCCGTGAGGACGCTGACATCTGCCACACACTAAAATAGATGATTTATTTTTGTTTGCGTGTCATCTTGGCCCACATTGGTCTCTGTCAGAATCGGAGCAACGTGCAGGGGAGCTTCCAGCTTCTTCATGACTGAGGTTAAGACCTCACTCTTGTGCAAGAAGTGCATTATTTAACAAGAATGAAATACTTCAACGAAACAGCTGTGGCTTCATAAAAGGGAAAGTCATTTTCAGAAACCATCATTAAATTAAATCAAAGTTTATGATTCTTCATAGAGAACTGCAGAGGGAGACAAACACTGCTGGCACAGTGAGAGGAGATCTAATTGAATAAGCTACGTGATGCAATTACAGTAACTATGTAATTATATCATGATTATGAGGTTTATTGGCAGAATACAAACATACACAAAGGAATGAATTTGGGCCTGGTGAACTGTGAGTTTAAAAAACAAACGCAGGAGCAAGATTGGCTTATATAACCCTGCAAATGGGACAAATTAATACAACTATGAGCAAGCAGATGTGTTTCATAGTGGTACTGGACATTGTTTGGACATTTTATCTTTATCCCCCTCTGTTTAAAGACTCCTATACGTCAGTATCTTTTGCTATTAAATCTCAGAGGAACAGAAACTCCAGAGTGATTTGAATGCAGCTGCACTGTAGCTGGCAGGATAATACTGATGATGGTAGCAGGCAGTTTCTTTGGCTAGCTATCAAGGTCATACCATTCAGAACAGAGCTGTGGTAACTGAATTACACTCAGAATAGGAAGGAAGTTAATAAATATTGTACGAGAACTGATCTACATGTTCATTAAGTGAAATCAAATCATCCATCCATCCATTGTCAGGTCATGGAGCCAATAGATTCAGGAGGGAGACCCAGGCCCCGACCTCAACACTCTCCAGCTCCTCCCGGGTGGATCCTAAGACATTCCCAGGCCAGAGGGAATGTATAATCCTTCCAGGGAGTCCTGGTTCTGCCTGAGGTCTCTTCCCAGACTTAAAGAAACTTAACAAACTGATAAAGAAGGCTGGATCTGTGTTGAGGGACTACTCTGGAGACTAATTATGCAAAGAAGATTGTTGTTGCTGTTCAACACCGTGGACGGCACTGCATGCCTTCTATATAACAACAGGGTGTGTTCAGTCAGAGGTTTCTTCATCTCCACTGTGTCAAAGAATAAGTAGAGGTCGTTCTTTCCACAGAGACCACTCTACAGGACTGTTTTACTATGTCTAATGTCCTTTATTAATTTTTTTATTCTGAAAAAAGCAAAACAAAACTGCCTTTTAAGAATTGAAAAAGGTCCTGCGATGAATTGGTGACATGTCCAGGGTGTACACTGCCTCTTACCCCGACGGTAGCTGCGATGGGCTCAAGCAACCCTGGGTAGGATGAAAACAATATGGAAATTTAACAAATAAAGTATTTTTTTTTCCTTTTCCCTTTTCTTTTATTATATTATCAACACTGGCATATCATGATACTCCTAATAATATAGATACATACATATATATATATAAGTTCAGTTTTTGACAATGTTTGCATTAACTGATGTATAATAAAAAATAAAGTCACAAAATATTTCGCTTGTCATCACCAAGTAGCCTTTTGTTAGTGTCTAAATGACCCTTCTGTCTTGCAGCGTACTTGAAGAAGCATCTGACTGAACACAGAGTTGTTTCCTCACTGTGTTGCTTAGAGGATGTCTAGATGACGTGTCCATGATGTTCAGCAGCTTGTGCAGCATCACTGTCTGGACAATCAGCTCCAGGAGTTATCCCCAGCACACAACCGGCCTTCTTGATCAGTCTGATCAGTTTCCTTACGTCTCTGATGCTGCTGAACAAACACATGGTTGTGAAGCTGATTAGACTTTCCCCAACAGACTTATAGAAGATATAAAACAATTTGGTGCAGACTTTGAATGATCTCAGTTTCAATATGAAGTAGAATCTACTCTCTTCTTCCTTATATATCTGTTTGCATTTCCAGTTAAACTAGCTACTTTCCAGCTTCTTCACAGGTAATAAAGCATCTTCAATGCTTTAGATTGATTTTATTTTCCTACCTGTGGAAATCACTTGATCTAAACTTGATGGGTGGAAACCCTCTGCCTAGACCACAGCCTCTTATTAGAAGTTTTGGTGGGATTTACCCGATGCTTTCTGTATAATCTTACTAACACCACTGTAAACACACTTAAAGATGAATCTCTCCACTTTGCTGTGGTTTCACCTCAGCCATCACTGCCTGTATTTCCTAAAAAGGCCTGCAGATGGAAGCAGACACCTGTCATTTGGAAGCACTCTAGCGATGGATGACTTCCATGCCCGAGCAAACACCTCTGACTCTTGCTCCTCTGGGATTACATTCATTAGGTCTGTTTTTCTAAGAATTTAGATCGAGTTTCACCAACGAGGTTGTCATACCCCAAGCAATCCTGAAAACAGAGCTTAAGTCAACACGCTGAGGTCATCTAGTGAATCGAAGAAGCTGAAAAAAAAGAAGTGTTTTTTGTAATTTTATAGCTAAGTTTCAGTAATTACGATAAGTATCCAAGTCTTGATAAACATGGTGAACTGCTGTTAATACTCTCCATGATTTCATCCGAAAATTTGTCATATTCGACCGGACATTCTTGTCATTTCTTTGGAGTGAAAAAGCCCGAGTTGGAGGCAAAAATGGATAAAAATCAGGTTACGTGCAGGGTGGGGTGGCATTGTAAAATATTACCCCCATTCAGGCAATGTGAGGCTGACCCTGAGGTCAGCGTTACATGAGGACGAGGGCAATCATAAAAATGCTCCACACTGAGACAGAGTTATGATTTTTATGGGACAGGGCCTCTGACTTCCAGTTTTAGGGAAATCATAAACTTACACAAACTTTAAAAAAATAGTCAAAATGTGGACGTCATTGAAAGGCCACCATTATGAGCAGATAAAATTTTACTGCATCTCTCATTGCAGTTAAATCGGATTTATTATGGATCATAAAGAGGATGTAGTTGCCCTATTTTTTTTTGTCAAGCCAACCTGAAACATGACGATAGACATAAAACCTTCCACATATGTGGACCTCCGATAGAGACAACACGTGACTCATTGAAAAGGACAAGATATTTCTACATCCTCATAGTTCAGCCCGATTCCCCTGAGAGTAAATCTAACGTTTGTGTGTCTGTATGTGTGTGCTTGAGTTGAGGTTCAGAAAAGCAGCATTATAAATGAGGCCACTCGGCCAGGAAATCCTTTAAGTTCACATGACCTGTGGAAGCACTCGCATGCAAACAGTCAATCACGCAGGGTGGAGAGACCCAGGGACTTTTACGGCACAATTAGGCCAGAAATCATTCATTCGTTCGTGCAAGTTTCCCAGGAAAAATGAGCTCTCAGGTGTGGAAATCGGCACATGTATAATATATAGAAGGTCGGAGAAGAGTGGAAAACAGGTGTCATTAACACGAATGATGCAAAGGATATGCTCCCATCTGGTTTTTGCATTGGCTAATTTTGACCCCATCAGAGTACCTTAATTCAATCTGACCATAAAACATTTAACAGACCTCTCTTTAGCTATTTCTTGGCTTAACTTGGACTTATTGATTTAATCCGGTGGTGTTTGTGTTCAGGTTTCTTAGCCATGGCCTTATTCCCAACACCTGCCACTCCTGGAGACTTCATGTAAGCTGCAGCTCTACCATATGGGGTGGAAAATAAAAGATTCCTGCTTATTTTATGGTTAGTTTTTTTTTTTTTTTTTACCATTTTTCCCTTCCATGTGTTCATGTTGACTACTCACATCAAAACTATTTACAGCATCTACTGCTGGTTTACTAAAGGTTTCATATAACAGCTGGAATAAAACTAGAGATGCAGCAGTCGTCAGGAGTGTCGCAAAGTTATAAAACTCACTCCCTTGAGACATCAGAGAAACTAGCTCTCTAAATATTCAAAAACAACAAAACGGCTTTAAACATATCTTTTCAGATCCGCCTTTAACTTGCAATAATATGCTGTTTCTACTATGGAAATGTATGGCTTTTTAAAAAACGAGTTGCTTAATTAATCATGCGTATGTCTCTTTTAGTCATCGCTATCATTATCATTATTATTATTATTATTATTAATGCTTGTACATGATTTTTATCTTTTACTTATGCCTTTTAATGTGCAGCACTCAGTACCTTTGTTTTCTTTGTGAAGCATTTTGAGCTGCATTTCTAAATGTGCTATAAACTTTGCACAAGTAAGAACATCAGTTATTTCTTCCCTCTAATAATACCACCCGGTGGTGTATTATGAATCGCTGGACACTTGATTAGTCACCTTTACAACAAAGTAAAACTTGTCAGGATTGTGTTTCTGTCAAATGACTAGCACAGTTAAAGATGTGGATCATGCCCTAAATAATGTACAGCAGGCATTTCTATCTTCTCCACTCCCAAATTTTGGAGGAACTATATGATGATCCTGGCTCTGTGGGGGAGAGTGTTGTAATCTCGAGCATGGAGTTAGGTCCCATAGTGGTGATTTGGGATCGCCACTGGTTCCAGAAACTCCTTCCAATATGTCCCTCAATCAGGTGCCAGTCATTTGTGACTGACACATCTGGGAGCACTTGAATCTCAAAACAAGAGTGAAAACCAACAGGAGAATATTACAGAGGATTTAATCAGTTTTATGGGAGTACAACCCACACGTTTAGTTATGTTGCTAATTCCACAAATGCATCCTCCTTCCAAGTTACACCTCGTTGTAAAGACTAATCGGACTTGAAATAAGGGGGAGAAATAATCAACAAAACACAAATTTCTACGGAGCCCGTCTGGTGACATCAATGAAAAATAACTAGTGGCTAGATATTAATGCGTGGCCACAAGATAATTAACTATCTTGTTCCCACACATTAATATTTTATCTATTGATGTCACCAGACAGGCTCTGTACATTTATTTACTTTTTTGCAAAGTTTATTTATTAATTATATATGTCAAATTGTCGATTGTTTTTTGTGTTTCATTGTCAGTGTAATTTTATTTTATTTTTTTTTGGGGGGGGGGTTGGTTCATCTTAGATTGGGTAACGAAGCTTCCTTTTTCTTTTTTTTTCTTTCTAACTTGTCTTGTCCAGCATTGTAACAAGCAGAATGATTGTCTGGCTGCTGTGTTGTGCCGAGCAAATTTGTTTTGTCAAGAGGAGCTTTAAAGCGCCTCTTGATAATATGAATTATCTTTATTTATTAAAGTTTTTTTTTTTGAATGATTTTTTTATGACTAAATTTACACCTTATTGCTGGACCCCGTCTGAGGTGTCAGAAAGAGAAAAAGAGAACAGAAGACAAAGAGAAGGGAAAAAAAGAGAGAAAGAAACACCATACAGAAAACAGTGCAATCCAACCAGACTACCAACAACATACTACACTTATACAGACACACGACCGGGAATATCTAACGTTCTTTGCAGGAAGGCAAAGCCGACAACCATCAGGAGCACCCAAAAAAACCAAACAAATTGGACGAGCTGAAAAGAAACAATATATTTTGATTAAAACTAGAGCAGTACAAACACACATAAAAAAACTAGATGAGAGTATCTGTTGGTAAATAAAGCTAAATGACAACACAGTGACTGTGTCAGCATGCAGAATATACGAAGTGGAGACGTTCAGAACAAAGTGCTCATGCAGTGACCATGCAGATGCCACCGCACTTGCACAAAGGTCAAACCAGAGGCCCCCCGAGACCCGGGCGATCAGCAGCCTTCCAGGAGCACGGACCCCCTCCCCCACCGAGACGACCAAGCGCCCATCCAGGAAGACGGTAGAGGGAGGCCCCAGCCAGAGGCCCCCGCAGCCATGAGGCAGTGGCCCTGGTGGGCCAAGATCAGCAGCCACCCTGCCAGGCACCGGCCGCCCTGGGCAGACAAGGCCCAGGGCCCTGGGCCCAAGAGCCCGGGAGCGCCCCCCACCCTCACAGGCAGAGGGCCCGCCCCGCCACCTTTGGGGGATGTCCACCAGGCGGGGGTCAGTCCGCGACCCAGTGCCCCAGCCGTGCACCCTAAGAACCCATCCACACACACAGTTCTTCCCTCCCATCACCCATCCACACACACCCAAAAACACTTTCCTCCCCCCCACCACCACACACCCTCTCAATGAAGCTTCCTAATATGAAGTCTAATGGTGCGTTCAGACCAAAGGCGATTTCGGCATCTAATATGCTCTTGACGCTCGAAGCTAGTAAATCAGACGCTTGACATCCAGCATCAAAAACGCTCCTGACGCCCGAGGCTTCTACAGGACCCGGATGTTTTCCTTTGCTTGTCTTTCTACAATGGCGGAGGAAATTGAGAAAGTAGCTTGGCTTGATTTGCTCCACAAGGCCAGAGAACGACATTGTTGGGCGTCTCAGTGCCGTGTCTGGATTCACCAGATTGTTCAGAGGCGTTCTGAGTTTGGTCCGTAGGAGGACGTGTCATAAATGACAGGGTGCGCACAGACAGCCACGATCAGTTTGTCCTCTGTTGTCTTTGTAAAGTTATGAGATTTCCCCGCGTTATTCGTATTTCTGTCCTGTCAGAAAATGCGTCTACGTCATGACGCTGAGTCGCTCTGATTGGTTGACGCCCGTTGAGCGGCAAAAGTTCAGATTTTCCAACTCTGGCGTCCGCCGCCTTGGATGCGCGTCAGGTATTTTGGACGCTCAAAATCTCAAAACGGGCAGCGCCAGACGCTCAAAACGCTAGAAGGCTCGACGCCCCTTGATGCGCGTTCACATAGACTTAACATCTAAACCAGATGCCCCCGACGCACCGGACACTTTTGGTCTGAACGCACCATTAGCCATTTTTAGCTACACTCATTGCAAAATACACAAGATTCAATGATGAATTAAATTAGTATTGAAGACTGTATGGTTTGTTGCTAAATGTTAATAGAAATTAAATCAAAGTATCCACTTTGCCACTGAGAAGTAGTTTTCCGTGTAAAAAAAGGTGATTTGTTATCTTTAAGCAGTTACTTTACTTTCTAAGCTAACAGTAACATTGTTAGCATAATTCTGTTGTCCTGCTAATGGTTTTTCTGTTTGATCATATCTTTGGTGGTATAGTTAATATAGGCTGAGAAGGGCGAATACTTTCTCTGTTTGTTCTGCGGTCGACATTGTGATTGTATTTTATGAATTTATAACCCTGTGTATGCTATATTTGGAGATGATGCTACCTGCGGGTCAAATGCTAACTAGCGGAAAGTTAGCTTGAGGCTGTTTAGAAATAAAAAGGATTAAAGGCCCAAAAAAGATAAATAGTGAAAAAGCACAGAAAATATCAGCAGTGGTAAATTGTTATAATTTAAATTCTCAGTTTGTACTGTTTCCTACTGATGTTAGCAACTTTCTATTACGAAACCCAGCAAAGACTGAGATGTTAATGATTGGACTGGAAAGATTGAGCTTTCTTTGTTTCTTCTCTGCAAGGAAATGGTAAAGGACCTTGGTGAGTTTTTAAATCAAAGGTTTTTGTTTTATACTCTCATTGAAGAGCTGAAGTCTCATCCAGGCTTTTGTGCCATTCAGGTTGGGTTATTATAACGCCTTTAGGGTCGGGACTGCCTATGAAATGTTTAGACGGTTTACAATGCAGCAGCTCATGTTTTGATTGGTCCCTCTAAATATGATCCCATTACCGCTGGGCTTGTTTCACTTTACTAGCTTCTGGTTCAGGTTATAACAGATTTTAAAGTGCTGCTGTTAACTTATAAGATATCAAATGGCAGAAGAACAACTTATTTAACTGACTTTGTGAGGCCAATATGTACCCATGTGGTCTCTATGCCGAGAAGGTCTTCTAGAGGTCATAGGATCAGGAAAAAACACTGTTGGGGACCAAGTATATTTATATTATGCATCAATTTTCAGGATTAGCCTTTTCTTTTAAACAAAGCTAAGGACCCACGTGTTTCCTATTTTCTACAGGTCTTATGTATTTATTCTTTTCTGATGTTTTATTATTCCAGATTATCTTTAATTGTCTATTTTAGTATTTCATTTATCCATTCACTAATTGCATGAATGATTGCAGGTTTGAGTACCTCTGTGATCCTGACAGCTGTGTTGTTAGGGGCATTAGCTCCTGGTAGGTCAAAGCAAAGCAGTCTTTAGGGAGGGGTCAGACTGAAAGCAATTCAAAGACCTTAATGGACTGACAACAACATCTAGAAAATGGAGCACCTTCCTGAAAACAGGCCAGGGAGGGGAGCTCACCGGTGAGCGCCTGGTGGTCTAGCCCTGGCACCACGGGTTTGGCCAGGCCCAGCCCTAAAAAGCCACAGGTTTCCAGCTCTAAATGGGTTCACCACCTGCAGGGAGGGAAATCAAGATTGGGTGCAATGTGAGCTGGATAGGTGAAGACAGGTGTCTTGGCATGCCATTTCAGGGCTGGGGAGGGGGGTCTGGGTCTCCTTCCTGAACCTGCTGGTTTCATGACACAGTCCTGGATAAGGAGAAGAAAATAGATGGATGGATGAATGGATAGACAGATGGATGGATGGAATAATTGTTTCCCCTTTGTTACTCTGTGTTTTCTGAAAAGCACAGATGAATGCACTCATCATCATCCTCATCATTATTATTATCTGACAGGTGGTACATATTCACTCAGCTGAAAGTTGAATTCATCCTCAAATCAAAATCTTAGCATCGTCTCAAACATGCAACTTCTCTGGTGCGTTTTGGAGCAGAAGTTAAAGGATTTCCTTCAGACATAAATGAGTCGGAACATTATGAACATCCACTGAATATTAAGCCGTTCCTCCTCATCCCACTATAAAACCTGACCAGTCAGGGTGGAGATGAAGAGTATGTGAGGGTATCCTGGAGTATATTGTTAAGAGATGTTAGTAATAGATCCATTGGGGCCTCTAGGTTGTGTGGTGGGGTCTGCAAAAATGCTCATTTAGTGGCAAAAAGACACAGATCTTTTCATTGTAACAAGATGAACACTGTAACTCACTTTACCTGTCTGGTTTTAATGTTATGGCTGATCAGTGTTTGTGAAAAAGCTGAAAACAGTTCTACTTGAGGAATGTAAATCTTAACCATTGTCAAAAATCTGTAAGCCTCTTATAGACTTTATTGACATATTGAAGCAATAATTACTTCCACCTAAACATTAGATAATGCTTCTTTTTTTTTTATCCCTGTAGTTTTCAATTCTTGAACTCAACCAAACAGCAAAGCTTAAAATGATCGTAAACAAGAAGGTGAAGGGTCAGATGGGAGATAAACCTCTCTAAAGCCTCCAGCTAAAGACTTTTTCTCCTTTTAGTGCGTGTGACAGTTTCACATAATGCCTGTAATTCTAACATCTGTGTTGTAACTTTGATAAAAATGTGAAAAAGAAAATAAGAAATAAAGTTTTCCAGGACACAAATCAGTGTTTTATGATTTGGGATATTTTCATACACTTTGTGAGACTATTGTATAATATTGTTAACTGTGTAAACCATGCATTTTTCTGTAATTTCTGATCCTTTGAATAAAATGTACCGAAATCAATTTTTTGTTGCAGAAAAGATAAAAGACACATTGCAGTGTTTTAAATTTCTGCAGGTAAGGGGGAGGAGGGTGGGGGGGGTTTACATCTGGAAACCAGTTGTTTCCTCCAGTTTCTAGTCTAAGCTGTTAGTGGGAACTTCATATTTACGTAAATGACGCTGGTATTGTCACGTCAGTAGTGTCAGAGCCAGGGGCGTATTCTGGAAAATTTTGATGGGGTGGCCAAGATGAGACAGATGTTTGTATGGGATGGCCAATCAATAGATATCACTAACCGTAGTGTCCAGCAGGATCACCGTTAACCTTGGCTAGAATCAGTAGGTGAAATACAGGATTCTTAGTTCTCTGGGAACCCTTAAATGACAGCTTTGAGCCCTTTCCAAAGTCAAAATCAAACAGCATTTACATATTCTAAAGAATATTAGATAGTATATGAATTTTGAAAAAGATCTCATTGGTTTTACAAACACAAAGTACTCAGAGGAAAGAATGACTTCAAACATGTCTTATATTGCCATCCATCCATCCATCCATCCATCCATCCATCCATCCATCCATCCATCCATCCATCCATCCATCCATCCATCCATT
>JBBBVU010000008.1:5257103-5270318 GCA_037177055.1 Atherinosoma microstoma
ATCCATCCATCCATCCATCCATCCATCCATCCATCCATCCATCCATCCATCCATCCATCCATCCATCCATTTTCTTTCCCTTATCCAGGACTGGATCGTGGAGCCACAGAAAGTTTAGTTTCTCACCAAACCCTCAAACCCCACTTCTCTCACCCCGCCTATATTTCACACAATAGTTAGCCACAGTAAAAAAAATACGATTGTGATAAAAACAAAAAGATATCCATTTACTTTGGTTACTTTTGGTTCCCAACTTGATGAACCAATAAGCTGGGATGGCCAATGCCATTTCAAGGTTGGCCCTGGTCCCCATCCCCCCCAAAAATCGTTGTTGCCAGAGCAGAAATTGTATTTTTTTGTGGACTTTTCATCTAAAAAGTGTAAAAGGCTAGCTAGCATTTAACTTCTGCTGCTCATGAATCATTAGTAAAGTGATCACGCTGCCCTGTTCATCTGTTTCCATTTAGGGACCTACAGGGAGATTAAATGAATGTGGAAAAGCAGTGGACCTCATAAGTATGGGGAGGCCGATTTACATCCTCTAATTGTATTGTGTTTATTCAAGCTGTGACATAAAGCACAGATCCTGGAACTAAGAAGACTCAGAAATACAACATTTACAACATGTGACAGGCGTACTAAGAAGTCAATGAATTTATAGTGAAGGGCTTAAGTGCACATTGCAATGTCAAATTGAACTAAAACATAAACAGAGTTGCTGAATCCACTAAAGCAGTTTTTTTTTTTTACACAAACAGATAACTCATGCTGTCTGACTGCAGGGTCATCAATAGAATCCTGCTGCATCAATCTTTGTTGTTTAAACAGATGGCAGCGGCACCGAAGAGATTGTGCTGCTCCTGATCGAATGCTTGATAGGAAAACTCTGAGGAGCCCGTCTCAGAGGCCACAGGGGCCAGTAGATTCTAAGCACATTAACATTCCTGAATAAATAACCCCAGGGAATGTTATTGTGGAGACGTTAAACAGGATTTTCCTTCCAGAGCTCAGGAGAAAGGCCAGGCATCACTGCGGCACCTCCATTGCCCCGAGGAGGAGGCCGAGAACCCATTGCTTAAGAGAGGAGATCTTTCTTATCCCTCCTTAGAAAACACTTTAATATCTGAAAACTGCTGCAAACTGCCAACTGGAAGATGCATGCTCATGTTGGCATGATGTATTTCTTGGCACAGCTTAGTGTAGTTAGTCTACTCTTCATTTTTAATATTGTTCACCAGAACACATTTTTAAATAATTTCAGCAGCTACTACATTTAATATTACAATTTCTATAGTGCTAATAAAGTTATTACTACATACAGATATATTAAAGCAGACCATATTTACCAGGGACATTATCATTAAAATTTCTTCCTGCATTTTGTGATATTCAGTGTTTGCCAGCAATTTCAACTTTCCCCTCAGGCACCAAATGGATGTTGCAGCATATTATGAAATTACACCTCAGTTTGCATTCTTACACACAAAGTCAGAGGTAAATAATTACTGGTGCTCACAAACATGTAGCCACATGTGCAAACATGAGAACCATGCAAACGGGGTTTGGAATGTTTTCATGTGATCCACATGTGAGTCCCGTGTGATTCACATGTGTCTACCACATGCGTTTTATATGTGGATCACATGAAAATGTTCCAAAACTCCATTCATGTGGTTTTCCGTAACCACATGTGATTCACATGTTCTTTACATCTTGGTCACATGAAAATGTATGAATCATATGTGAACCTTTATTCAGGTTTCGTCTGCAGTCAGTCCAGAACTCCGCGGCACGACTTTTAACAGGGGCCAGAAAACGCGAACATATCACCCCTATTTTAGCTTCTCTGCACTGGCTGCCTGTACGTTTTAGAATTGATTTTAAGATCTTATTATTTGTATTTAAAGCTTTAAATGGACTGCCCCCCCCCCCCAGTACATCACCGACTGCCTCCAAATTTACACTCCCGAGCGCGCTCTGAGGTCCGGGGGCCAGTCCCAGCTCCTGGTGCCTAAGACGAGACTTAAAACTAGTGATGTGATTAACATGTTCTTCCCATGTGGATGACATGAAAATGTTTCATAACCACATGCACATGTGAACCACATGTGTGTACATGTGGACCCTGGTGCAAAGCTATATTATTAACTAAAAGCTGTGGAGTACAGAATCAATTTCACCATGCAAATTTCACTTATTTAGTAAAATAATAGATACAAATAAATCTCTTGCAATTTTAATTAAACAAAATTTTAAAAGCCAATAAATCCACATTTTCACTTGCATTTTCACTTTGGTGCCTCATTATTTATGCATTTAAACACATCACGAATTACTAAAGCAGATCTGGAATATTTAACACTGTAAATTAGTCAAATAAAATAATATTTCTAACAAGTAAGTCTGTTATCTGACTTTATGCATTTTCATCTGCTTGCAAATTCATCAGTTAAGTTACATTAAATATTCATCATAGTAAATACTGCTCTAAAGTTTATGATGGATTTACAGGATCTTGCCGTGAAATGAAATGGTTAAATTACCATTGAACAACCATTTTTCAGGTCAGGTTGTATCATGTCCAGAAACAACTCTACCAGCTCCTCCTCAGAGATCCCACGGGGCTCCTCCCAGAGGGAAGAGAGGAGGCATCCTAATCAGATGCTAGTTTCATCACCACCATGAATGCATGAGCTGCTCAGCCTACATGTGGAGGCATGGATGGGGATTAAAACCATGATCTCAGGTTTACAAAACCACTGCTTTACATCTTGTCCACCATGCCCCTCCACACCTTGACCATGTCTCAACAATCATTCCACATAGTTTGGACTGATATCAAGTGCTGCATGTTTCATTAGATACCCAACACTGTCAATAAGCACTGAAGTGATAATGAGTCATTTTTGTGCCATTATAGGGCCTTTAGAATAAGAAATGTAATTTATTAGATTAACTATTTCTTTACTCTCAAGTAAAGTCTTGCTTTTCTTTTCTTTATGTGTTGGTATTTATGGAAGAAAAAGGAAAGATGACAACTTAGTTTATCCTTTATGATGTGAAATTCCATTAAATTTGTATCTATCCCATTTTTGCAGTTATAGTGTAAAATAATAGTAAAATGTTGACATTACTTTGATGTTTGCAAAATAAAAGCAACATTTCAAACATTTTCACAAAGTACAATTGCAATTTGAAGGTGTTTCCATTGAATGGTGTTTAGTGAATAAGATGGAATTATCGTAAAATCTCGTCCCGCGAGACTCAACTTTGAGGAGGATGCAGATACTAAACATTTCGTGTTTCAGAGCAGAAACGAATAAGGGATTTCTGGGTAACAGACCGTGGAATTACGGATTCAAAATTTCATAATGACCTGGGCAACTTGCTCCGTGTACAAGTCTGGTGACATGTAAATGCGAAATGCGTTACATTTCTGGGATATTGACATGCTTTAAAAATCACCTCATGAAAGCGGGAAAATATTTTAGCGATTTTTTGAGAGGTCTTTGTAAATTAAGGTGTTTCCGTTGCCGTTTTTTTTTTTTTCAATATTTATTTTTTGCGCAATTCTATAGAATGGAAAATAGCGCTAATGCCAATTTCATAGTATTTGACTTTTTTTTTTTATGTATGACTGGGTGTTAAACACATTTTCTACTGATACTGCAGAAATTGGCCTATTATACTGTCATGACAATTGCAAATTGTACAAAAAAGCCCTAAAACATTTCAGTCACAGTGTCCTGATCATGTCTTTCTCCTCAGTACCTAGTGGATCCATGTGGCTGTATGGATGGTGTTGGTTGGTAGGCTCTGTTAAATGGTATTTGCAGAATAAGATTCATTCATATCACAAACATAAAAAACCCTTTTTGGTAAGAAACGTTAAAATTTTAAGTTATACCTGACATTAAAAGTAGCCTATGAGCAAGCTAAGTTATTGTTTGTTAGCTAACATGGCTGCATTGCTTACTGGAGAACAATGCCAGCTGTCAGTGCTACAATAACTCCAGGATTAGCAACAGATATTTAAGGTTATTATGTTATCAGAGCAAAACAGACAGAGAGGTTTTCTGCATTGGTGACAATGTTGGCTGCTCTAAATAGAAGAATTTTGTGAGGGGAAGTTCCCCCTTTCTCTGAGCAGGAAATACTGAGGACAGCGTTGAATGGAAAGCTGTGAGTTATTCTTTATATTCACAATATTTTTCTCACCCTAACAACTCCAGGTCTACAACATGGACCATGTTGTAACACGGTTGACTGTATATGTGGTTGAAAAGAGGTTCATTTAACATAAGAAATGTCTCTTTTTCCTCTCCCTCTCTATCTACTTAGGCTGGAGCTAGCCAAACTATGCAGTAGAAAATATGAATGGGTGTTGGCTTTAGGTAGTTTGGAATAATGTCAAGACAAGCAGCGGATATTTGACTGAATAAGGGAATAAAATGGGGGAAAAAACTGTCGGCACCAGTGACCAAGGGAGGTCTGAGGTGATGAATTTCCCCTTTGTTGTTGTACATCAATTGCTTCTGTTTATTTGGGGCCTGTATGTCCACTTACAGCACACATGCTTTCATCTGAACCTGAGAAGAAACCTTTTTATCTGCAGTGACGCTTTTCAGCCCGGTTCTAAATGTCTGAATAAAAAATTATGCAAAATTAATATTTTGTTTTCTTGACTCGCTTTAAAATCTCCTTCAGGTTAAAGTTTTACTACATCTGGGATGTTCAATGTCGGGCCCCAAAGGCAGCTGTCCTGCAGGTTTTAGATGTTTTCTTCAGGTTTTGCTCCTACCAGAGGCCCTGGAAGCCAGATCTTATATGTCTTAGCTTTTCTAGACAGAGGTCTCTGATGTTGTTCCCAAGTTCAAAGAAACTTTATTGTCACAAATATAGGGAAATTAGTTTGTAGCCAGGATTATAAAACAACACAGACATGGTCAGACAGACTATTAAAGCCTATAGGTTGACAATAATACATATAATTGGCAGAAAAGATACAAATGTGTTTCATAAAAACAGAAGATATCCTGTGATCTTTTCATGGGGGGGGGGGTGTGATGGCCTTGTTGCCTTGTGCCTGTTATAATGATATCTTTTCTTTTGAGCTGTTGCAGGGCTGCTGGTTGGTCGTCCACCCTGATTTGGAGCACCTGGAACCGGGGAGCGTGGTTTGGTTTTCTAAATTAATTTTCATCAGCTTTTGGTGTCTGTTCTTTTTTTTGTCATAACGTATGAGCTAGGTTGTGAGAAAATGGGGGCTCGTCTGTTTTGGTTCCCTTGTTGTGCTGCACGGTGTGTTTTTGGGGCTGGTTTCATTGGTTCGTTGCTGTGTTTGTCCCGCTGCTTGGCTTTCTCTGTGGTCGTGGTCTATGTGTTGGCCTGGCCTCTTGTTGCAGTCTTGTTCTTGTTTTCTTTGTAGCTGTGTGTCCAAGTTTACTTGTTTGGGTGTGTGTTCAGCTCGGGGACAGGTTCTGGTGTCTTGCCTGTCTGGCTTGGTGGGTTGGAGTATTTCATATCTGAGGTCCTGAGAGTATTTGGTTGGTTGGTATTTGGTCTTTTGTGGGGCATAATGTGGTGGCGTGTCTGTTGGTGGATTTGTGTGTTTGGTTTGTGCTTTGTGTTGAGGGGGAAGCAGAGGTCTGGTCCCACCTTGGGATTTAGCTGGTTTGTTGTTTGTGGGGGCCGGTGTGAGTTCTCGTGTGCATTATGTTGGGCAGTGTGCAGTCCTCCCTGGTAGGTTGCACCAGAGCGAGCCGCCTGGAATCCTGGAGCCTTTATGCCCTAAGGCTCCCAGGCTCCAGGTGCTCCAAATCAGCGTGAACGACCAATCAGCAGCCCTGCAACAGCTCAAAAGAAAAGATATCATTATAACATGCACACAGCAACAAGGCTGTCACAGCTCCAAGTGCCCTGGCACAACAGTTTCCTTCACCTTTCACATCTCTTTTTTTACTTCCTCTTCCATTCAAAGCCATGCCAGCTTGGCCATCGCCTGGATTAACAATGTTTATATTAGATGATTCGGTGCCAGGATGTGCCGATGAGAAGTGAGCCACTAAATCAAGACATATCCTTTAAGTATCCTTCAATACTCAGCCGATATTTCTATTCCATCAACCACTTCATGAATGACAAAAAGAAAGTGATTAGTCTAAACCCAAGCCAAGCGATGTTTGCTCTGCAGAGCAGTGACAGTGTTTAAAAATCTAAAGTGTTTGATTTGTAACTCTGACAGGTCCTAGAGCTTGATAAAATGCTGCATAACAAGACGGCCTGCAATGCAATAGCTTTTCTGGTATACCACAGGTTATTGCCAAATCCTTGACAGTCTCCCCCCCCTTCCTCTCCTTGTGCATGCTGTGGTGTTAGAGGAGGGAGGAGGTTGCTCTGTTTTAGTGCCGCTTGGAGTTTACCAGATAGGAACAGTCCACCCTTTCGCTCCCCTGGTGAATCACACATTCTTAATGTTGGAGGTCAGCACCGAGGGAGGACCGGAGCTCCAGACACATTGATGATGGCATGAAATATAGCTGTGCTTAATTAGGAGTTTTTTTTTCTTCCTCTCTCTCTCTGCAAGGCCAGTGATGACTTTCTGTAAATGATCTTTCTCCTGAGACGTGTATTCACCGCCTGAAAGGTCACCACCGAGCTGCCCGCCAAGTGACATGAAAAAGAAAGTGAGTAAGGTCAAAGCCTCTGGCCGGGTGCCAATGGAAATAAAGGTTGCAGAGGGAATGAGTGTAGCACCTGAGATATAAAGTTAACCACATGGGGATTGTTACCCTGTCGTCATTCCTTCATTTTCCTACCTTGTCTCGCCTCTGCCGTTGCTCCAGTTACTATCTGAGAAACACGAGGGCCCATTGAGGGGCTGCATGATTTTAACTCCGCCATGCATGAGAAACATTTACATTTGACTGACACATGTTGCTATCTCTCTATAAGCTTATCATATGAAGGCCTGGGTAAACATCAATCATCTTGTATGTGGCGATGTGTTGGCTCAGGGGTGATAGCAGCTACCAGGACCCTTGGCTCCTCCACTCAAGATACTGAACAACATGTGGCCGATGAAGATAAAGAGCTTCGCTGATGAGATGCTGCTGTGTTGTCAGCAAATAGCTGCCAGTGCCAGGTGAGCATATGGCGAGCATCAGAGCATGTTTTCGATGTTTGGTGAAGTCCGTGTTTATGTTCTGTCAGCAGTATATTCTTCTTGGCCCCTTTCCCATGTGGGATCCTTCAGACACATATGGAGCTAATTAGTTCAAATTCTTCAGCAAGAAAAAAAAGAGAGGAATGAAACAGCCTCAGAAATTTAGGGTTGGAAATCAATTTGAGAAATTGGGTATGAGATTTGGGGCTACAGGTAAGTGTAGCATTTTTATGGAAGTAGTTGATGTCTAGATGTCACTAACATTTGCAAGGGATCTTCCTTCGGAGAATATCACTTATCAACAAATAAGATTTATATTACACTCACCGGCCACTTTATCAGTTGCTTGTTAACATCAGCCAATCACATGGGAGCAGCTAAATGCATTTAGTCAAGTAGACATGGTGAAGATGACTTGCTGAAGTTAAAACTGAGCATGAGAATAAGCAGAAAGGGGATTTAAGTGACTTTGAATGTGGTATGGTTGTTGGACAAACAACAGGAAGTCTCATAAGCTGGTTCCAACCAAGCTATGCAGAATATCATCTCTGAACACACAACACGTCCCACCTTGAAGCAGATGGGCTACAGCAGCAGAAGATCACACCGGGTGCCACTCCTGTCATCTAAGAACAGGAAACTGAGGCTCCAATTCACACAGACTCACCAGAACTGGACAATAGAAGATGGAAAATGTTGACTGGTCTGATGAGTCTCCATTTCAGCTCCACATTCAGATGCTTGGCTCAGAATTTGGTGGAAACATCATGAAAGCATGGATCCATCCTGCCTTGTATCAATGGTTCAGGCTGCTGGTGGTGTAATGGTGTGGGGGATATTTTCTTGGCATACTTTGGGTTCCTTAGTACCAACATGACATGGTTTAACCAGCACAGCTTACCTGAGTATTGTTGCTGACCATGTTAAAAATACAATCACAATGTGCATAGTTGTTCTATAAATGTTTATGTTGTGTTATAAAACTTGACCTGATGATTGGGAAGGTGAAAATGGTTGGAAAGGGTCCAGCATCTGTGGAGCAAGAACTTGTGACCCAAAACGTCCTCTCTAATTGTCTGGCTCAAAAATACCTACAAATTCTTTTTTTTTTTTAAATTTTCTACCATCTCATGTTATGGAAGCTGTCAGACAAACATTCAAAAGTAATTCTGAATTATGAGGGAGGAAGAAAAGAAGTCACATAAAGAATTCTTAATAATATGCTGCATTTTCCGCTGGAGAGAATGAACATTAACATTATGACAATAAAAAACAAAGCAAAACAAAAGTTTGGCATGAGTTTATTTTCATTTCCGTGCTTGGGATATTCAGGTGGGTCAGAACTCCTAAGTGCATCTTTAAGTGCATATTCAAGACAGCTTCACCTATCTTTACATTGTAAAGAGAGAAATATTAAAGGAATTGGCTTAACTATCTTATCATTTGCACAAGCTCATCTTCTCTAGGAACAAGAATTCGCAGAGCAACAAAAGCTTCTACTTAAATTGCCTTGGAATGATGCCATGACAATGAATTGTATTCATTTAGTAAAAAAAAAAGAAGTTAGATAGCTGCACCGCAAACATTTGAGGGCCTCAAATGAACTCGGAGAACCCGAGCCATGCTGTGTAGAGGGTATTAGGAGACTCAGCAAAATGGATCAACTTTAAATGCAACCCATGTGGGCTTCATCTATACCATCATTCCTAAAGGTGGCAGGAAGCAAATAAAAAAAGTCCCGTGAGCATTTCTACATTAAAACAAAGTCATTTCCAAATTATTACCACAAATTTCTGATGAGTGTAATTATATTCTGTATAAACAAATGACTCATGGTTGTTTTGTTGGAGGAGGACGGTCTCTACGGGGGACATGACTAATGTGACTCCTTCCCTTTCTGCCCTTTTGACTCTTTCTCGTTCCAGCTGCTGTGACCTCCTACGGAAAAACATAAATTTCTGCTTCATGCAGAATTAAACTGTTCTGTTTATTTCTTATCATCATCAATTAAAGTATTCAATAGCAAACCAGATGGAGACAGGAAGTTGTTGTGACGCGATGTGGTGCTTTGAGACAAAGTGTTTATGAGCGTCCAACATTATGAATCATGTGGAGTTCTTGACATAAGCAACTAGAAGAAACTAGCGCTGTGCTGGGAGGTATGGCCAAAATCATATATCATGGTATTTTTCAAGAGGATACTGGTTTCATGGTATTGGACGCAATTTTTTTTTCAATGCATGACTGTTAATCACATTTTCCACTGACTGAGAGGAATCGCTGCAGTAGATTGGAATAGCATTTGTTATGACATTTGTACAAGCAAAAAAAAAAGTTTTAATATGCACAATGTGTTGATTATAGCTCTGAATCCGGCTTTCTCCACAGAGCTTAGCACAGGGATGTCCAATTCTAGTCCTTAAATGTCACTTTCCTGCTGATTTTAGATGTGCCCCTGCTCCAGGTCACCTGATTCAAGTGAATGGACGTCCCCCCCAACAGCTTATCAAGTTCTGCACAAGCCTGTTAGAATAGCACTGTCACTTTCCGACCTTAAAAACGTGTTTCTGGATCAATAGACTTACTTTTTATTATGTACATTTCTGCAGCGTCCCGAGATGGAGAATATACACCTCACACATTTTTTATCCAAGACGCTGGGTCACTTTACAGTAGCATTTCGCTCTTTGCGGCTCCGTGTCACACTCTAGCAACTGGATATGTTATGATAGCAACTGGATGTTTTTTTTGTTGGAAACCCTCACTTTTCATATTTATGCACTAAACAGAATATAATTTGTCAAAATAGTAAGTCTATTACGCACTCTGAAACTGTTGATATCCAAGGAAATAACAAATGAAATACTAATATCAAATGAAAATAAAGTTGTCCTCTGAAAAGGGGGGGTTGGTGGTGGGCAAAAAAAAGGAGAACCCCCCCCCAAAAAAAACAACAAAAAACTAAAACCTCACTGTCCTTTTTTAAACAGACTGTACTTATATAGCACTTTTCTAGTCGTATGTTGACCACTCAAAATGCTTTTTTTACACTACATGTCACATTCACCCATACAGTACTTCTATTGTTATGTATTATGTGCTTTTAACCTATCACACACATTCATACCCCAATAGACACATCAGGGGGCAACGTGGGGTTCAGTGTCTTGTCCAAGGTCACTTCGCCAGGTAGTCAGAGGAAGCCTGGAATTGATCCACGGGCGTCCCAGTTGCTAGACGAACGCTCTTCCTCTTGAGGTACAGCTGCCCTAAACTGTTGGTGATTCATCAAAGAAACACAAGAGGATATGATCAGATGATTACAGGATGCAAGAAAATAGAGCGAGAAAGAAGGACAGAGGAAGAGATAAGACAAGATTCAACATCAGACTGACTTTTACTGACTGGAGAGAGCTCAGAGAAGAGACAGGATGCAATATGGATGCAAACTTAGCTGTCGTTAGGGGGCTCCTCACTGAGAAAATCTGCCAAAGTTTAGAAGAATCTAGTAATCCATTAATTTCATTCAGGTGTGTTGAAGCAGGCAAACGTCTAAAACCTGCAGGACCGTCGAGGACCAGAACTAAACATCCCTTTTCAGTTTTTAAAACCAAAGTATCTCCAGACAACAGATTCACCTCTGTTTTATAGTTAAAAGTTCTTCTGTGTATTTTCACCACTCAACACCTCCAATAACACAGATGTTCTGCTGCATGCACGTATACCGGTGAAATAAGTCCCCCACTCAAACAGCTTCCCAACATTTGTGCCACGTTCTTAATGCTGTTTAGGACATTTAAACCTGGCTTCCTGGGTAAGATGGATTTATATCGAACCAAAAATAAAAACTGGTTTTCAGTATGGACCAATACACCACCCATCACTAGAGGAAATAACCCTCTGCTTTCATGCAGTAACTTTATGAACACCATAAGGTATCCCATGTGAGAAGGACAGCTAAGATGCTGACTAGGGCTGGGTATTGTTAAGAGCCTCACTTTAATTCTGCCTGGCACAGCGTACAAAAGACCTTACTTTTGTCTATTTCCTGTGTTCTGTATTTCCACGAGAATCCAAAATTACCCTGAACGACAGATTTAAAAGTTGAAGGACCTGGCTTTATGCTGCTGCTTGCTTTGGTTGCCATTTTGTTGTTGTTTGATGTAATGTGGCTTCTGTCCATACTAAGGCTGGGCAATACTGCAAATTTTGGGCATCGATCCGATACCCCGTAAATCCTGGGCAAGTATCGCCGATATTAATATCGATACCGATACTTTTTTGCTTTAAATTTCATAATCATTTAACGAATTATCGATCATAATTATGATCATAATGAAACACAGTATAAAGATTTTTGTCAAATAAAACATGTTTTAATTAACAAACTGAACGGTTGAACAGAGAAATTTAAATCTGAGCCTTTTTGTTTGTAAACAATATATAATAACATCAACAATGTGACAAAATATTAAAATAATTCCGTTATTCCCTTTTATCTCACACAATTGTTTGAAACTGCTATTCATTTGGTTCAGATTCATATCTTTTGGCTTTTTGCCCCCAAAGAAAAGTATCGGTCTTATCACGCTGGTATGGCTCGATACCGATACTAGCCTCTGTATCGATAATATTGATATTTAGCCCTAGTCCATACAATGTGAATAACACGCACAGTGCCCCCCTGCCCCCGTTGGGTGGGGAAATATTGCATCGATTCATCAATATTTTCACCCACTCCTAACGCTGACACAGAGCTGGAGAACCTTCAGGGAAGTGTTAACTTGTCAACTACATTTTGAGCCATTACAAGCCAAACCCTTATTTTCTCTTTTACCCTGTGCGCAATAGAAAGTCTCAAACACAGTCTCACTGTCAGAGTTACCCTGTCTCCATATCCGCTGCAAGGAAGGCTGCACTGGCAGGAGTTTGGCCTCCATCTTGGTGTTTACATTCTTCAGACAGACGGGAGGACAAACAGAAAAAAAGCAGGAAATAGAGACACAGCGACAGAATTACTTTCAGTTGGAGCTCTGAAACCAAAACTACTCAAAGAGTGAGAGCTTCTGGGCTCAGACACAGCTTTTCATGGCTGGCATTAGAGCTGAAAAAGGTTTTTCCGGGGGTGTTTGCATGAATTGCAGATAAGAGAAACTTTTGTAATATGTGAAAGCCCCGGCTACATTATCTTCAATCCAATCAAAGAAAAAACACTTACAGGTATTGAACATTTTTTTCCGACGGGCTGATGGAGTGGGATTAAAGACATTTTCAGCCTGCTGCTGACATTCCAGGAAACTTATTGTGCGGCATGAGCCAAGAAAAGAAAAACTCAAAACTTGGCACGGTCGGGGAGTCCCCTGGGGAGCAAGCCATCATCATGCCGTTCCTTAAATAAGAAAAACATGCCCAGTGGAGCTGTAATGAGGTCACTTATCAGCCAGGGCATTTGGAGGGTGTGCCACGCTTCCTCTCAGCATCCCTCCATCTGTCAGAGAGCGGACAAATGACCTCTGCAGCTACTGCCAATAATGTCATGCGGCGTCAGACTCTGACAGCCTGGAAGTTGACTGAGGGAGGAGGAAGGCCGAACTTTCAGATTGTGGAAAAATGAACCAGGTCAGGCTTCTCCTTTTTCTTCTCACACTCTTTAATTCAAGAGCTACAGTGCTGAGGCGACGCTCGGTTCTTTAAATATTGCCAAGAAATTGTGAAATAAGAGCTGAACCTTTTGAACGAGAGTTTGTATGATTCTACTAAGCATTAGAGACAGTATTTGGTTTGGCCGCCTTTATTATTTAACACATCCTGAACCTGCTTAGACAAGACTTCTTATGAGGAACAGTTCTCCAGGCTTCCTTGAAGGACTTTCCAAAGCTATATTTTGGATGTTGGCAGCCTTTTCTTCTGTTTTCTGTCTGTCTGATCCCACACTGCTTTAGTAATGTTGAGCTCTAGGGGAGGATTCTTCCCTCCCTCCATCAGACCTGTTGATTTTCAGTCCAGTTTTTATGTCATGTGGCATACCTCGACCTTTTCTCCCTGTTTCC
>JBBBVU010000008.1:5279358-5295003 GCA_037177055.1 Atherinosoma microstoma
CACACACACACACACACACACACACACACACACACACACACACACACACACACACACACACACACACACATTCTGACCAAACACTTGTGAGCGCCAGTCTGGTACACATCACAGACAGTCGTTTCATTAAATGGCTCAGTGGGGGCTCATCCTAGCCAGCAGAAAGAGGCCCACATCCAAAACATATGCACACACCCGCCCCGTAACTACACTTACTGCAACTTTATGTGCACCTTCTGAAGTTTACAAAGACTTCCAAAAGCTTCGACAGGGCATTCAAGTGGTGACACACAATTAAACTAAATTAGTGCTACAAGTCCCACGTACAATGTTCGTAATACGACCTAACTAAACACAACATCCTTCCTGAAATTAAGGAATTTGTTTTCCGTGTCTTGATTGGTTAGCATGAGTCACACAGTGAGTGGCAGGAATATGATGCAGCCCTCCGTGTTGGATGCAGCGAAGGGAAAAGGAATAAAAAGCCGCACACAGCTTTGTTTACAGCTGCCTTTTTTTTTTTTGGTTGATTTCCGACTTTTGTCCTTGGAAAAGCTTTGACAATGGAGAATATCCAGTAATCTTCAAAATAGGAGAGAGAGAGAGAGATAGAGAGAGAGAGAGGCGTCTCTCCTTTCCACATTCAAATGTCTGGTGAGGAAAAAAAGAGAAAGCTGAAAATTTCCACCGAGGAAGCACAACTCGCTCGACTGTTTTTCTGCAGCTGCTTCTCATCCTCTCAGATCATCGGGATTCCTCTGAATTTTCCAGATTGTCGGAGTGTATTTCATCCAGTAATGACTAGTGGCTGTAGTAGCGCTTTCATAAAACAAAAAAACAAACCATGAAGAGGGACAGGTCAGTGTCATGTTGAGGCAGCGGACAGCTTTTCCTATGCCATGATGAGATGATTGCTCCGCTCTCTGATGTCTACTGCAGGAATGAGATCCTTCCTCACTGGCGGAGGAGACATGGCGGAACGTCGTCCTTTAGGCTTGAACAAGTCGGACACATAGAAAACCTGCAGAGAAACAGCGAGATGGGAAACTATTTCAACTTCTGAATGAGCAGTGTAAAGTAACACCGAAGTAACTTCTCTGTTTTTCAACAAATAAAGCAGAAATTGAAAAGCAAGGGAACAATTTTGCCCACAAAATATAATTTCAGTTTGATGTTACATGCTGATTCAACAATCACTTCCATTCATCACAAAAATGTACTAGAATATCAAAATCTAATTTAAATTCCTGAGATAAATCTCATTTAAATGAGAAACAATGAGTTTTTAATGAAAAACAGACTGATACACATCCTGTATATTGACTGAGCATTGAAATGTTCAAGTCATGTCCAATAAGATTAAAAGAAAACATTTATTTGTAGCCATTAAAGCAGGATACATTTAAACCTTCCAGCTATTTTCAGTATCAAATTTGTAGAATTTTTTAGTTATGACTTCATCACAGTTAGACACCTTCAACATTTTCTTCTTCAGAAGTTTTAGTTGATAAAAGAAAATAGAAAATTCCATGTTTTTCTTGAGCGAGCCTTACAGTTTCTGTATCCATGTTTGATATTTTCAGTTTAGATTGATGCCACTAGCTTGTTGACCATTGAATCCATGTATTGATGTGGATCAATATTTTGTTACAGCCTAAGTTATGATCAATTTTCCTATTGTCAGTTTCCTTTCCCATCCTTGTGAGATCCAGCCTGTACTCAACCATGTATGACCTGAGGATACAAGTACAATCTCAAATGTAATGCTGCGACTCGCTCAGAGTTTCATATCGTGTCCCATCCTCCTCCTTCTAACTTACATTTTAAACTGCGGATCTTAGTCGAGGAATCCGTGCTTGTTTTTCCTGAGTAAAATATTTCAACATGTCGTCATTGTCTGATTCTCCTCCTCATGAGGCTCTGTACATTTTCACCAGGAGATAAATCAGGAATGCCGGCAGGACAGTCAAGCACAAACATACTCTGTGGTATCCCAGTGATTTCTGGCTCTGGCCTTTATGCACCAAGATTTCCTCAGACTGAAGTTTTACATTATTATGCTCTGTAGACGCAATCTTGTACTGAGAAAAGATTATAATTGAGTTTGATCATTTTCTGACAGTTTGGTTCAAACTGATGAGCCCTAATTCATGTTTCATTTTTATTTCTTTGTAAAGACCAAGCAGGGTGCTTCTTTTATACCCAACCCTGGCGCCTTTACCTGTCAACATAATTGAAAAGTCCTCCAGAAGAAAATTTCTTGTACTATATAGAGTTTTTGTCCTCTCTCTTTATCATCCTCAACTTTTGAGTGTTTTTGCTGCATCAAATTCAGTTTTTTCCCCATATTTTTTTTTTCAGTTCAGCCTCATTTGTAAAGCAGCGATTCTCGTGACAAAGTCATCTTCAAGCACTTTTGAAGATAGTCTAATCTAGTTATAAACCAGTTGACTCAAATCCAATTTTTCTAAATGCAATTAAGAAAGTCTGTTAAATATAAGTTCTAACAAATGAGCGAGTTACAGATTTAATCTTTCCTTGAATAATTTACAACACAACTTTTTAAAAAAAAATGGGGCCTGTATTATTGCATGCCGCCCTTTTCGCTTTCCACCAACAAGCACCAAGGTATTCGTATCCTCCTCAGACACAGAGCAATAGTGTTATTCATGATTCTGTTGAAACATCTCAATCCTAAAACACACACAGCTTGATGTTTAAAATTTATTCTAAGATGCTTTAAAATGATGAAATTTATTTACTTATTACTACTTTATTTATTTACTTATGTTTATTACTAATACTTCATCTCTTACCCTGCTTTTTCTATCGTTTTATACCAAGTTAAAGGTGGCTACTCAGAAGATTTGTTCATGGATCTTTATATAAAACAAGACAAGGACTCACTATGCAGTAGGCCACCAGTGCTCCCTGTATGAAGCCAGCCAGGACATCGGTGGGGTGGTGCTTGTGGTCGGAGACACGGGACAGGCCGGTGTAGAAGGACATCATGATGACGGTGAACTGTGTCAACGGGCGCAGCAGACGGGCTCCGTGCCAAGTGAAACGAGACTGCAGGTAAAACTAGACAAAACAAACTGTGGTTATTTATCTGCAGTGGAAAGGAAGGAGTAAAAGGAGGAGTTGACAACGGTTCAGTGACTCACCACCAGGTAAAGCATGGTGTACATGGAGAATGATGCATGTCCAGAGAAGAATGACTTCCTGGAAAGGGACATTAGTCAGCATCTTATCACACATTTCACAAACACAAATTATTCGAAACTTTAATGTGTGCGATGTTTCCAGTCATTCGGTGCCACACCTGGCCTCTTGGACTTTGCTCTCAGGCCCCTGACATTGGTAATCGGTGATGTATCCCAGAGAGCAGTTGATGGTGGAAAAGTCGGGTTTGCAGATGTCCAGGAAGTGAGGGCGCATGCGGCCCACTGACACCTTGGCGATGTCGGTGAAGGACTGGCTGATGGCGCAGCCGAAGATGAACACTCCAATCTGCTTGTAGAGAGCGGAGATGTAGGGGTTCCCCACGAAGGACTTGGATCCCTCGTTCAGAAAGTAGATCCTGTAGCTCTCCCCAATTATGATCTGATGGGATAGGAAGGGATTTGATGTCAGCGACACGAATTGAAAAGCATTTCCTTTGTTTCTCTACTGCATCTCCAGAGAGAAAATGTGATGCATGAGAATCAAAATGTTTCCCCGAGGAAGAGAAAAGAGCTTAAATTTATTAGTTTGGCCATGAAAATGTGATATTTTAGATTTTATTTCTCATTTAATATCCAACTAGATGTCTATTTTCCCCTCTAACAAAGAGATTTTGTTATGAAACCTATAGCGTACAGCTGCAATTCCTCCTCAAGTGGATAATCTGTCTGAGAGGAAAACAGTTCAAGCTGTCCACTTTGTGTACTCTTTTGCAATTGTGTACATAAACCCACGTCTAAAAACCAACTATTGACGAGTAGATGCATGTTTAGGGGGAGGTGGGCTCCATTCATGACTCAAAACAGCTGTCCAACCTCAAAAAGCGCCTTCCCAACCCCCTCCATCCTCTCCTGTTGTCTTCAAGCAGCCTACAAATGAAGCTGTGGAGGCGGGAGAGGCAGAGCGGGGGAGTAACAGAGAGAAAGGGGAAGGATAGAAGTAAAGAAAAGTATGCAAGAAAGAGAGAAGGACAAGAAGGGGAGGGAACAAGGAGAAAGAGAAAAGTGAAGAGGAATGAGGAGAGTAGGGGGGAGTCGGGGAGGCACCGCTGGTTCTAATCAGCAGAAACGCTGAGCTGGGCGACGTGTCTGATTTTGGTGGCCAGACTTCACCAGGCGCATGTCGGGGGCACGTTTGTTTTTCTCTGCGCAGGCTTCATACTGGAGAAAAAAAAGAAAAGCTCAGATTTCATAAGGGATGTCTGGCTGTTTTCATGTTAGTATCGCAGTTTCATCGGAAATTCTTTCCAGGGGCGCAGATATTAGTCTGGTTCTGGGAAACACTCGGAGCGGCGGGATAGCCCCTTCACAAGATTTAACAAGCTGATACAGTGTGTTGTTTCCACCATTCAGACCTTTAGAGCCAGCTTCATATGACCCAGCTGTTTTCATGGGAAAGAGGGGGTGAGAGAAAGAGATGGGGGGGGGCACATCTGGTTCCCGTTGTGTGAGAGATTTAACTGTGTGAATGGATAAATGAATTTGCATTGTCGTGAATGTAGCTGTTAGAATAAAACCTCAGCGTAATGAGGGCAAGATGCTGATCGGTGGCTTCAGTCACAAGTCTCGTGTTTCAAGAGTGACGCCAGAGTGTTTTTCCCTTTCCCCTAATAAAGATCAAAATATATTACAATAGACATGGCCTATTGTGTTTCTCAGCTCTGCTCGGTGGGCAATGAAGCACTAAATGACCTAATGTTTTTTCTGGTTCATAAAACACAAAGGTTGGCCAGAAGGCTCTTTAGGAGTGAAGATGGATTTAAAAGTCATGTTATGCCAGGGGGAAAATGAGATATCTGGCAAGCTCTTCTTGTTTGGGGCTCTCACCGCAATTCCACCCCACCAATTACAGTATTTAACCAAACAACCATTGCGTCGACCATAATTACACAGCCAGGACTCCTTCTCACCATGAAAACCCTCTTGGCTTCAAGCCTCCGTAGCAGTTTTCTCTGGTGGAGACACAATACAGCCCAAAGCCACGAAACATGGCAGAGTTGTATGGAGGACTGAGACTGCCTACATTAGAAATTAATACAAAAATATATAAATGGTGCAATAGATAAATTAATAGACTAATGAATGCCACAAAACCAACACAAAAAGTTCAATAAATTCCTACATTAAAAAAAAAAGTAAAGAAATTGATATTTTTGGTTTGATTTTCAATCGTTTTCAAGTTTCTTAATTGGTTGAAACTAAAAGTATTAAAAGTCTGTCACGCAGTTGTGATAAAACTAGCTTGTTCATGCAACAAACAGAGTGTCGCTAGCTGCGTTTCCATTACAGTTTTTCGCAAAATAAAAGCCATATTTCAGAAATTTCAACAAAGTACAATTGCGATATGCCGGTGTTTCCATTGAATAGTGTTTAGCTCAAAAGCCATAATTCTTGTCTACTCTGAGGAAGATGGTACAAGATGGAGATACAAAACCTTTTATGTTTTGGAACATGTCGCTGTTGTTTGTTATCAAGGATAACGGTTATATTTTTCTTTTTAATTATTTGTAAAAAGATTCCCGTCTCCTACTCTATTCATACATTCCGAGCCATCTTTACTGTAAATTGTAAAAAGCAAACCGAAATAAAAATGCAATAATGTGTATTATTTACATACACACACAAAAAAACCAGGAAAAAAAAACAACAAAAACTTGACAAAACATCCACCGAAAAATAAGTTTTAATTTGATATTTGTTTTAAAAAGAATACTATATAAATAAGATTATTTCTCTATTATTTTTTGGCATGTTCTCGTAAACAAGTATATTAAAAAAGAAAAGATTAAAAGTGAAATGAAAGATATGTCGAGTTAATAAAATAGGGATGTTAAATAAGTTCAGTTGAAAATTAAAGCAGAAATATTAATTTATTTAACAGTTTTTGTGTTAACCATCATGAATGAAATGAAATAATGAAATATACTTTATTTATCCCTCTTAGAGGGAAATCATTGTTGTAGCAGGGTATTTTTTATTATTATCTAAAATAGTTTATCATTTTATTTTTGTGGGATGTTAATATCCCTTTCTTTTTATTTATTTATTTATTTATGCTGGTCTTGAAAGTTTTGGGCCTCCACATTTTGGTCTTCCAGGTAACAATAGCGCGCACCAAACGTAGTACAGCACAACAACATGGTCAGATAATAGTCATCAGGTTAAATGTGTCTGGTGTTTGCAGAATGATGAAAGGAATTTGTCTGCACAACATAATGCACATTGAAATGTTACTAAATGACTACTAAGGTGTTGCAAGTGTTTTGTAACAGCTAGCTGGTTGCTATTTAGTTTAAAGAGTGGGTCCCATTCACAAGTACTTTCTACACATTTCTGTTTTTCACTGGGATTGTCTAAATTTAAGCTAGTTTCCATATGGTTGCCAAGATGGTGAGAGTTGTTTTAAATGAGTTCAAAACACTTTAGTCGGAACTGAGAAACTAATCGCAACGCCCAAACTCACTCATTTAAAAAAAATAAACATCTGGTCCCTTTGGATTTCTTTTTTTGCATCACTGCTGAATTTATAATAATTATTTAGAAAATAAAGACATATTGCTTCAGCAGTACTACAGTACAGGTTGACTAGCGACAAGCTACCTAACAGTATGTAAACTAAGTACTAAGATGCTCACTCAGGCATGCTTTAAGGTGACTCCAAAAACTAATTCATAATCACGTACTTTCAAGCTTCCTCCGCTATGGAAGTAAAAATGTGGGGATAACTTTGAAGTGCAGGATGTTGAGTTGAAACTCAGTTTTCTCCCCAGGAGACTGTATCAAAATACTCAAAACTTCACTTTACTGTAAGTGCTTTAATCTACTGAGTCATCTCATGCCCCCCCTGAGGGAAAGTCCTGAATGAATGTTGTTGACTAGTTCTTATCTCAGCAGTAACAGGGACTGATAGTGCAGGTATGGAGATTAGCTCTTATCATTTAGGATCATCTCAGTGTACACCCATAAAGCCACAACTGTCAAATAAAGCACTGTGTTGAAGTGTAAAGATGCTTCAAGGAAAACATGAACAACAGTGACTGATTTGGGGGATTAAAACATCAAAATTAAAATGATTATATAATGAACAGGACAAACAAGATGTGGAAAATGAATGAATGATTGATTGAATGATGTTCAAAAGGTTTACTACTTCCAGCACATAAAACGTGAGAAACAGTTAAGGTGAGGATGAGAAAATCATGTGATCAACTATACAGCTAGTCATTGTGAGGGTGATGCATAAGACGTGATGATGCCATTAGTGCTCAGAGTGAGGTGACTTACAGAGAGGATGGTGATTAGAATGCCAGCAGCACTGAGCACACCGTCGCTAATGGTGTCTCCGTTTTTGGCCGGGTACTTGATGGACTCATCATCGCAGTAAAACCCTCTACGGTAAGGCTGAACAGCGCTGGTCTCAATGACCAAGAAAGGCAGGCCGGCTTGTGTGAGGAAGCAGTGAGTGGCAGAGAGAAAGGAGGGAGGGAGGGAGTTGGGGTGGGTGATGGAGAGAGAGAGATGGAGGTGCTAGGTTAATGACACACAAATTACAGAGGTTGTGGGTACAAGCAAGAAGTGACAGGGGAACATCTGGAACTGGCTCGGCTCATTTTGCGGCTGTTATCTGTGACCAGTGACTGCTGCTTTGTTCGGTACTGGAGGGTCTTTCGGATCAATTAACTGAAGATGGTGTAAGTTTACCATCACCATACCATGTGCTTTTCCACTGATTGTTCTATCTTTAGGGAGCTGACAGCTTCAATTATTATCTTACGGCAAAGCAAGTTACATTAAAAAAGGTAAATTGGAAGAGCTCAACATTAAGTTTTAGAAATCGCCAAATCTTTATAATCAGATGTGGAATAATCTCATAAAGTCATGGAGGCCAAATGGTAACTGAATCTAAAAGTTGATGCTAATACTCAGTGGAAAACGGCTGGCAGTGATGTGCAGCATACATGATTTGCAGCCAGTGAGACGGAGCCTGTAAAACACATCACATCTTCTGTGGTGTCAGAGGCCAGCCACGGTTGAACTGAGCATGCTCCAACATTTGTTCCCCTGTCGTCTTGCTCGACCACACCAGGACTTACTGAGACCGCGGGCACAGAGACGCCCACGGCTGTGAGCACGGTGGTGGACACCGTGCTGTTCTTATAGGGCAGTCGGATGCTGTTGTCGCTGCAGAAGAATCCTCTCTGGTAAGGCGGGAAGGGAGATTTGTGCAAAAACACACCAACCAGCACCACTGTATGGTTGGACAGACACATGAGCGCAGGTGAGGGAAATATTTAGAGTCAGATCAGCTGGGAAAAACATTTTTAAAAAAACCTTTTACAGCAAAGAAAGTTACACAATTCATCAGTTCCACTTCACCGACTGACACTGATGTAGTTAATCTGTTTAAGTAAACATCCCAATCAAAGCTTCATTGCTTTATAAAAACAATTTAAGTCAGAAACAGTTTCAAGTGCTCTCAAATGACCATCAACAGGGCGGGATGTGTCTTGAAAACACACTATCAGAGTTCCTTCCTTCCAGGCTCAGGCTTTCAAGTGTACTTAGAAAAAAAAAAAAAAGAGTCCTCTTTAAGACGCCTTGGGGGTGTTTATGTCTGATCGATTTAATGTCTTTCACCACTTCAAGTGGTAAAAACAAAATCTAACTTATCTCCCGACAACAAACAGAGTGGGTGTAACTCAGACCAGAGCCAAAAAAAAGGACTAATAATTTTCTCCGTATTAGAAGGCCTCAATGGACTTTGATATCTGAGGGTGGACCTGGTACCCAGGAGAGGCCTCAGAATTTGGAAAACACACTTTCAGTTCACTTCAAAGTGACGTCTAGCTTTCAAGTCGCTCTGTGAATAAATCTAAGATCTGCCGGTACAAAGAAAAACAAGCAGAATAGTGTCTGCGGAGGTGGTGGGGGGACAATTTCTCAACCCAAAATGTCAACACATGCTTCAGCTGCAGTGCCCCTAAACCGCTTACACCTCATTCAAACACACACACACACACACACACACACACACACACACATTCAGAGCTGGGCTTGTGCCTTTGAAGGTCCAGCTGGGCCGGGCTCAGGTTACACACAAGGAGTTCTGGTGCTCTGGGAAATCTGGGATGCCAGTCTTCCCTCCACATTCAGCAGGATTCACATTATTAACTTTCTTGCTTTCCCCGCGTTCTTCAAACAAATACCTAGACGGAACAACATTCCGCTCCGAAGCGAGAGCAGAAAGAGAAATATTAGGTTGGGACGTCTTAAAAGTTCGGGAACTGTAAAAATATATACTTGGCTTTGTAGCGGCTTGAATCCTGAAGGTCTGATTCCTTCAGTTTTGGCTTATCTGTCTGTAAACAGAACAACACAGGCCGAGCAGACTGCTGATACGAAGCAGAGAGAAGGGGGGGGGGGGATAAAACAGAGAGGGGCTGAAAATGCCCATCACCCCCAGAGCTTTGACCTCCGAAAACAGCCTTTAAACACATTCACAGACAAACCACAAGGCCGTGAGGCAGGGGCCGATGGAAACACAGACCTGGCAAATGGATTGATGAAATAACATGTTTGTGACTTCTGGAGGAGCCGAAACAGACTCGAGCATTTTGAAACAAGTGTTTGAAAAAAAAAGAAAAAAAAAAAGACTGACAACAAGCAGATAGTTAAGAGTCCTGTCTTCCAGGCGTTCAGCAGGGATTTTTCTTTCCAGCCTGGTCCTCTGACCCCTCGCATCCGTCTAACAGTGCAGCATCAGCACTGAGTACGACAACATCTTGGGATTTTCCCCTCCAGCCCTTTTCCTCTCTTCCCGCATGTAACATCTAAGAGTGAAGAGGGGGAGGCGAGTTGTTGTGCCAACAGCAACACTCGTCAGGACTGAGGACGTTTCTTGCATTAACTCAACATCAAAGACAATGAAAGCAACCAGATAATATCTTATCATCACCAGGTGCCTTCCGTTCAATTTTACGCCCAATCAACCAAAGAGTCCAGACTTTAAAATAAGCAAACACCCCAAACGAAGAGCGATGATGATGATGACTTCGTCAGCACATCCCTGAGTGTATATTATTATTACGTCTGTGACCTCCACGTAGCTGCAGAGTGTGGAAACTAAAATGAATGCGTGAGCCTCACGCTGAATTGAGAGCCGACTATATTCTGAGGGGCATTTGCCAAAACACCGAGTGTGACTATAAAAACAAACATACGCACATTTTCCACTTGCGGGGATCATTTACTGTCTGCTGAAGGACTGTGTGTGCATGTCTGAGGTAGTTGTGGAGCGCACACAGATGCAGCCGTTATTACTCGCAGCAGCCTTCACACAACCTGTGTGCCGGTGTCAGTCGGACCTGCTGCGAAAATTAGTTCATAGCTCCAAAAATATGTGGAGTAACCAGACCTGCCTGCTTTGCCTTGAATTACTGGTGGATATAACTCATCTCTGTAGTTTGTCCTGCTCACAAGTGACTGAATCACACATAAGTCTCCCATTTTATCTGTGGTTGATCGGCTGTACGATCTGAGACTATTAATGCAACACTGAGTCTTTCTTATACAATGTAATTCTTCTGTAATCTTCCGGTACCGTCTGTGGAGCAACTTTCCATGGAACATTAAAAGGGAAATGCTTGAAGCAACAGTGAAACGAACACTAACTGTAAAGCTGGTGAAGACATGTTTAATATTAAGCAAATTCCCAAAAGATAGGTTCAGTTTCCGTTTTACAAGCTAAAAATAAACTTGACGTATCACAACATGATGTGACAAAAATGTCCTTAAACTGGACAAGTAGAGTGTGTCAGGTCTAAAAAACTATGTATCTGGACCTTCAGTTTATCCAGCTACTATTACTGAAGCCTCATTAGTAATGGTCTCTGCTGAAGGGTGGCTGTTTAGAAGATATTATCAAGGGGAAAAAAGGTTTATAAGTATCAAATGAGACACAAACGAGCCTGAAAAATCAGACCTAAACATTATTAAAGCAGTTCAGGATCATTTTGACAGACCATAACAACAAGGCAAACAACATCCAAAGAAGAGCTTTGGAAAGTCCTTCAAGAAACATGGAGACCTATTCCTGAAGACTACTTAACTAAAGTACCTAATTGGTGGGAAAAAAAATATTTTTTTCTCCTTTTAAAACTTGAATGATCGATAAGCCAGTGTTAAAAGGCTTAATAGGATAATATTAAATGGTAAAAAGTAGTCCATTTCCAAATGAAAAAAACTTTAAAGCCGCCTAGAAAGCCTAAACTATTGCTCAAGTTGTCTTTAAAAGATTAGAAGAAAATCTGATTGCTTGGAAGCAAATGGAAGAAATGAGTGGCACCATATTAAGTTTGTCATTTTGTTGAAACTGGTTCTTTTGCCCTTTAAAAAAACTAAACAAAATATCACAGGATGAATACCTGTGTTAGGTAAATTATAACTACAGAACCAACTGCGTCCTGTTAATCATGTATTAAGTGAATAAGTGGGGACAAAAACACAGCAACAGCATTAGCAGATTAACCGGAGAACATGATATCCACCTGCTGCAGCTTTATGTAAACTGAACCCAATCACCCCACTGCGGATCAGTTCCAGTCAACACTGTATCAGTGTGAAATTCTCCACTGTGTTATCTTTACAGGAACTGACATACAACAGGGAGCACATTAAGTGGAAAAAAATGCACAAGTGAGTGGGAAAATGATAACCCGGATGGAAAGAGAACTGCAGTCATTGTGTGAGAAAGGAGGAGAGTTGGAGATTACTGGTTCTGGCCCACCATTTCCTCCTTGTGGTCATTCCCTTTACACCACATCTTTGTCCAGAAAAAACACAGCTGGTTTGTTGACAAGTTTCTCGGGGGGAAGTATACGGGACAAATGATGGGAATTTACCCACCACAGAGATGAAAAACTACACCAAAACTAAATATAGCTTGCAAGAAAAAAAGATTGTTTATTCTGTAAACCATTCATGAAAGTGTTAACAATAGCTGGACTTCCCACAAGGCTGCAACAGAAATAGAGTCACTTGTAATTATGGCTTTACACAACATACTTTGTAAACATGTTTATATTGTTTAAAAAAAAAGGGGAAAAAAAAGAAGAGCTGAATGGTAATAAATGGTAACAAGTCAATGTCTGCGGCTGCCAAACATCACAATACCTGAACTCATTAACATGCACACACACACACACACACACACACACTCAGGTTTGACCTTTTCACCACTTCCCTTAATTATGCCCACACACACACTTAAACATATATATTTTGCCAGATGTGCTTCTTTGCTTCTGACTGAGGAATGTGAGTCATTCTGGAAAACATAATTACAAGTGAAAGCACAGGTCCATACAGTACAGGTGTGGCTGGATACCAAAGAATTACAACCACCTATACCGCCTGGAGGGGGCTTGTTAATTAGTTTCCCTTTTGCCTGCACATTTCTGGGAAAACAAAAATTCAACAGGCTAAGCTAATGTAGGCTAATATGTTTTAGCTTGAGAGCCAATGTATATATTAAAAGCTAACTAGGTGCTCGAGCTCTTAACGGTTTAATTTTTTGTGTTTAAAAGAAACAATAAGGTGATATTTTAAATCATAAACATTAATAATACCAATTTCTTCACCTTATTTAATAAAAATATATTCCTGGCAAAATTTATATTTTAATATTAGTTGAACACACAATGACGCAATTAGCTAAATGGGGGAAAAAACATAATAAAAATAAAAATACAAGCGTCTTTTAACACGTTCAAACTCAAGTTACTCAGAAGGATGTTAAAGAGGTCTTAACATTCATATCCATTTCTTTCATGCTCGTTATTAAAGGTGTTGTGTGTTTCTTACCTAAAAACAAGCAGAAGAGATCAACTCCAACCAGCAACTTTCTCCGGCTGTGGTCTTTGCAGTTGTTGTTGTTGTTCATTGAACTCCCGCCGTTCTTCGTCTCGGCTGCCATCGTCTTCTCATATATCAAACAGCGTTGCATTTAAAAACTTGTATGTGCCTCTTACAAAAAAAGGGAATAAACTATTTACTAGTTCAGTACTGCGCCTCGTCAACACGTGTCGGTTTTACATGAATCCTACGGAGCACTCATGCAAGTCTGTCTTAGCCTATTTTAAAGGGCTCGCGCATATAGAAAACCACTTACTCTGACTTTCTATTGTCACAACTAGCTACTTTCTAACCATCCTTTCCTCCTCTTCTTTTGGGGTTGTGAAGTTTTGTGTCAGCCCTCCAACAAAGCCACACCTCCGGCTCCTCCTCCTTCAATCAATGCCATATGGCAGCTTCTCCAGACAGACTTTCCCACACACACACACACACACCTCTCAGTGCTGAGGGATGCTCCATTCAACACAAGCAGTCAGCCATGATTTATCCATTACTACCATCGTTTTCTTACTCCAATAAGTCTTAGATGGTGAAATAAATGTGAAAACATTTGAAGATTTGTGAGCCAAACTTCTTACATCTGACGAGAGAAATGCAAACAAGGCCATGGAAGCATAAATCAGTGTCAAATATTTATTTGATGTAACATGGAAACAAAAAAAAAAACCCCAAATGTAAACATTTAGATCTTTAACCAATAATGATCAATTACTTGTTATTGCTCCAAGTGCAATAAATCAATCTGTGCAGTATCCCTTGTTTTTACAGGTGATTTCAAAAAAGGAAAAAAAGTGCACAAAAACATGAAAATTAACCCATAAATCACTCAAAACAAAGTATAAAGTGAAAAGAATTAAACAGTTACATCCACATTCATGGTTAATTCTTCTTTTCCCCCCACAGCAAAAAGGCAAAAAACACTCTTTAAATACAAACCATCAAACCCAGAGGCTGTTTCCTTTGAGATGCCCCCCCACCCCCCCATTTTAGCTGATGAGCAGATCAGAAGTTGTCAGCATATAGCAGTGGAGGAGGAAGGAGCTCCAGCTCTGTGAAGTCAACCTCTTGTTCACTGTCACATAAAAACACAGTGGGACACAACATCCGCTAATGAGAAAGATGCCACTGAACCTGAAGTGTAATGTTGCGAGAAGATCTACGAGCACTCTGCTAATACAAATAAAAGATCACAGAGAGCCGAGCTTCTCCCGGTGATTAGAAGGAAACTGTCAACACTTACGGATACGGAGGCTCCTCGACTGCACATAAGAAGTCTAGATAAAGACGAGGAGATACCAAAAAGAAAAAAGGGGCACATCAACTTTGAACTGCTGTCTGTAAAATATGCAACACCAACTTGTCTCCCGGTTACTTAAAGCAGATAAAATGATCCTCTTCAGTTAGTTTCCATGACGGGGAAAGTCTCCAAGCAGTGTTTAGACCATGTAGTTTGCAGGGTGATTTGGAAGTAGCGACCTTTTAAGCGTCACCATTATCAGTGAGCATGACAAGCGGTGACAACAGTGGAGTCGTGGAAAAAACATTAAAATGCCAACTTACTTGATGTCTCAGCACTTTAAAAAGAACAAAAGCAGAGAAAAAGGAAGGTAAACATCAGTGGAGTGAAAGTAAAAGAAAAAAAACAACCTTTGAGAAGTATTTGAAGTGTCTGGTGATGGGTACTGTACTTTGTAGGAGTTGCTCCTCCACCATCGGGGACGTCACCAAATTCATCTTTGTTGTGTTGAAAGAAGAAGGCGAGTTTCTGCAGGGCTTCATGTCTGCTCCTAAAGGAAGACAACTTTGTTTCAGATCATTCACGACCTACAGGGGTTAAAAAAAAAAAAAAGGACCCGGTCTAATGCAGTACTGTACAAAAGTCTCCAGACATGCAGGATTTCTTTATAAACTGGGTTTGGTGGATTCTTCCTCCCCTTTAATAACACCAGTTGCTATTGTGTTATACATTGTTGGAAAGCCTGATAAGTCAACCTTCACACTGAGGTAGAACTTGTAAGAATTGTGCTTGTGTGTAATGAAAACATAAACGTGTGGGTGATGCCCCCCCCCCCAAAATGTGCTAAAATCCCCCGTTATATTCACTCTTGTTTTGAGACTCAAGCGTTGCTTGCTCATGACCGGCACCTGATTGATACTGGAATGAGATTTCAGAACCAGTGGCCATCCCATATCTCCATTAGTGGACCCAACTCCATCCTCCAAAATTTGGGAGTGGAGGATGGAATGGCCTGCCATGAGTACAGACTGAATCAAACCAGGTCAGATTTTATTTATAAAGCACTTTTCATGCCAAGGCAACACCAAGTGCTTTACATAATAAAAACTATTTACACATAAACGAGAATTTAAAAAAGCTTCACACACCAAATATAACAGCAATTTAAAAACACACACACACCTCATTATCATTTCACACACACACACACACACACACACACACACACACACACACACACACACACACACACACATCCCTATGACAGACTAT
>JBBBVU010000008.1:5295103-5308243 GCA_037177055.1 Atherinosoma microstoma
TGCTGCATACCTAAGCCCCAAAGACAACACCACATTTATGATGATCACACACACACACACACACACACACACACACAGCCCATTCTTCACAAACTCCAATCCCCGACTGTCTCTTAACTGAATGAAGGTATAAAAATATCAGTAAAAACAAATATCTGGCTTGACGCTGCTGTGATGAAACGATATCTCGGGGATCCGTCCACACCAGGAACCAGCCCACCCAGGACCACAGAGGGCGCCACCACAGGAACCGCCCAAAACAGGGCAGGCCGGGGTCCCCACCACAGGCGTGTGGCTACAGCGCGGGACCCTCAGCCGCCCAGACGAGAGCGATCACCACGGCAACGACCCTGCTGACCAAGCAGGCAAATCCCCCGGTGTAGAGGATCCCCATGAGGAAACCCCATGAGTTAAAAAGTAAAAGACAACAGATAAGCGACAAGAATGACAGATAAGAGTTCATAAAAATGATAAATTAAAATAAAAGTACAATAAAAAATAGAAAAGGTCATAAAAAATTTACTTGGATGAGACAAAAGAGCCACATAAATAGGTGGCATTTAAAATAACTATAAAAGCATATAATTAAATAAGTTAAAATAATTTTATAGAGTTGATTAAATAAGATAAAAAAAAGACCAAACAAAAATCAAACAAGGATTCAGTGAAAAGCTAAAAAGGTCCTGAGCCTCTTCTTAAACCCATCTACAGTCTCTGAGGCCCTCTGGCAGGCTGTTCCACAGACGAGGGCCATAACAATGCAACAAGGCCTTACCGTATGCTTTGTCACTTTAGGTATAATCAAAAGGCCGGTACCAGAGGACCTCAGGGTCCGCGAGGGCCCATAGTTTAAAAGCAGATCAGATAAATAAGAAGGCCCACGACCATTAAGACATTCATAAACCACTAAAAAGAACCCTGAACACTTGTGGGATCAGCTTGGTCAAACACGGTTTCTGAAGCCTCATCAGAAGTGGGTTTGGCCAAATAAGTCTTTCTTGCTTAGGAAGGTTTTTTTTAACAGACTGAAAAGACCCAGAAATGTCCAAGTAGCAGCCATTATTTCAACTGTTTAAAATTCTCAAAACACGAAAGAAAGGAAATTGAATGCTTCTTTCATCATATCTTGTAGCCTAGGTAACAGAGCATCCTTTATAAAAGAAATAAGGTAATTCTGTTCCATACTATATTTATCCAACTGGAACTTGTGTGGATAAATATGAAGACACGAGGACGAGTGAGAGCAGCCTATGATATATTTGAGTCTTGTTTCTTTTTTATTTCAGTTTTTAATTAAAAACCTGAAAATAAAAAGCAATATTTTATGTTATAACCTCTCAGAGCGTCAAACAGCAGTAATTTCAGTAACACAGAGCCACATCACAGCCTGGTGTAATCAGATTCCTGTTGCAGCAGCATCATCTCTCCCACCATCTTTCCTTAACCCCATGATTACTTCCAAAGAGGTCAAAGAAAAGATGATAGATTATTTAGTCAAGAGGTTATTCTCAACAGGAAACGGGGACAAATGGCTGAGACATGCGAACAAAGCTCGCTTCAGAGGCTGTTACAGAATAAAGGTGCTCATACACATTTGATCCCTACACCCATTTCCTGTTTTCCTGGCAGTATATAATAAAATGAGGAGTGGCCAGAGACCTTTTTCCCAGAGTACTGTAAAATTCCAGTGTGAGTATTTTGGGTAAGAGATGCTGAGTCAGATGCAAAAAATGTATAAAAGAAAAATACTGCAGAAGCTGACTGGATGTTTCACTTTTACTGGAACACAAAGACTAAAGATGCAAACGACCACACACTCAAACGGAAACAAGAAGCAGCATCGCTCTTAAGTATCCCAGTTTCCCCAGACTTCTTGTGTGGATCTGTGTGAAGATATTATTATACAGACTGATTTATAGTTGAAACTAAGAACTGGCGGTTCTTTTTGACCATCTTCAACTGTGGTCATCATTTGTTATATAGATACTGGTATAATTGTAATGCATTTTACTTTGTCCATCACTAGAAGTACCTAAACATGATAAATTTAAGACATTTTGGGACCGTTTGTTAGACAAATCTGTTTAACGCTGACCTGAAGGTATTTCAATTTCAGCTGAATTTTAGCCAAATAAAGAAAAAATAAAATAAAAATCAGGAGCTCCTTCCACTATTACATGATGTTCATTTTAATACCAAACCATAATGTGTTGCTTTTTCTCATCATATATGATAGCAAATTTAATATATCTGAAGTATAAGCCAGCTGTAAGTTGTAATAAAAGAACCCCTCACACACAATGAAATGAATCACCGGGGGAGGTGGGGGGTGGGGGCTCAGGATGGACCGGTTTGGATCAGTAAACCCATGATCTCTGCTGCGTTTGCACAGCCTTTACCTAGTAGTCGGGGTATAAGTCGGACAGTGATAGATGAGCCAGCTACGTGCTAGCCTGGCGCGTCGCCTTCTTTGAATCATAACGAAGAAGAACGCAACACAGAAACAAAGGAAGGGGATGGGGATGACCCCCGGCCGTTTGTCTTCTTTCTTCTTGGTATGTGGCTTAAAACAAAACATAAATGTAAAAACTCCACAGTATATGGAAACATTGTGTCGTTCCTGCTTTCTTCTCATTGCCAAGTTGCACGGAAGGTGATCATTCTTTTGACCAATTAGTGGACAGCAGTGTGTCAAGCTCCACCCTTTGGGGGTCAGATTGGTAAAATTGGGAACCCAATGGAGGGGTCCTAATAAAGTAGGACGGGTCGGATATGCTGGCACCCTTTCCAGCTTTTGCTTGTAGAAACGTATAAAAATGTGTACTGATCTGTCCTATACCAAGCTGGACCTGTTGGTGGAAATGGGGCATAAGATGAACAAAGCATCATTCCCTTTATATCCATTAAGCTCCAACTTGGTAAATTAGTTATGTACAGCCCGGCATCCAGATCATCCTTCTGCTTAATAAGATGCTGGGCAGGACAAATTAAAATCATCTAATAAGCACATTTTTCCAGGAAAACAGTCTAAAATGTCCTTCTTTCTATGAATGCAACTCCCTTAGGAGGCCTCCAAATGATTTCTAAGAAAAGAAAAAGAAAAACCATATAAAATCAGGAGTTTGAGTTTTTACTTAAAGAGCAGGAATTAAAAAAAAAAGTTTTAGTGAATTTTCCGGCTGACAGTGATTGTTGCTCCGACCTCCCCATGAAGAAGCTGAACAGCCGCTCAGAGCGAACAAATCAAGGACATTTAGTAATCAAGAGCTTTTCTCATCTTTGTACTGTTCACACTGACTTTGATAAATTCGGCCAAATTACAGAGGACAGGCAGTTTCTGCAGAAATCCCCGCTGCAGTTTCTACAGAAATTGCACAACCTGGTTAATTTTTGACATTTTATACAAAAATAATAAAGACAGCAGAGGAAGAATCTTCAACAAAAGATGGAAAATTCCCTTTCTGAGGCCAACTGATGAACAGAGAAAAATCATTTATACTTGGATATAAATTGGGAGTCTTTTATAATTACACACCGAAGGAGTGCTAAAACTATTTTCTTTTGAGCAGTTCTTGTACATTAATCATCTTGTCTGGCATATGTTCTTTATTAGTCTTTATTAATCTAGTTTGTTTATATCTGAATGGTCTTAAATCAACATAAAGTCACAGAAACATACAAAAGTACAAACAGTGTATGTACTAAATTCCTTATAACTGCAATTTTATATACTTAAATATTTATTTAGTGGTTTTATGGTTTTGTTGACCACTCAAAGAGCTTTATAAAGCCCCTTTTCCAGGTATACACACATTCAAAACATCTCTGAGGAGTGGATCATGTTCCCTTTTGATCAGTGTCCTTTACATCAGTTCATTACCCAAAAGGACACTGACCACAGAAGCCAGGTGTTGAACCACCAACCACCTGATTGGTGGACAACAGCTCCCCCTCCTGAGCATCTAGCCACTAACTATGAGCTGGCGAGGGATGTTTGACACTTACTGCGTGTGCAGGTCTTCCAGGTTGGCGTCGCTCAGTGTGTGCTGGGCGCCGACATGGACACACGCTGGTGAAGTGAACACATGAAGGACAGAAGTGTGGGGTGAAAAACACACATCGAAGACTAGAAAAGTCTTTGATAAATCACAGACAGGAGCTTCACTGCCTTGCAGGGCAGACTGGATATAAAATGTACTCACACATCTCAGGCGCTGACGCAGTGTGCTGAAGAAAGCTACTGTAGAAAATAAAGAGGAAGAAAACAATAACATTTATCTTTCAGACGAAATTGCTTAGAATTGCAACAGATGACATTTTCTGGAAGCAAACATCTTACGGGCTTTCATTAAACTGTGAGAGGGTTTCATCCTCGCAGGCCCATTCTTCACTATCATCTGTGACTGTGGAAAAACAAAATTATTCATGATTAAGGTCACCATGCAGGCTGATGAGAGATGTTTGGCAGCCTCTGCTTGCGCTGAATTCCTTCACAATCATAAAACAACATGGCTGCAGAGCAGATGACGAGTAGTTTGGTTTGTCAGTGCAACTGTGCTCCATCAGTCAGCAAGTCCAAACATTATATGGGCGACTTTACTTTGTAAGTAGTGGGATGATGACAGAGAGAGAGAGAGAGAGAGGGGGGTGAATGTATGTGCAGGCTATAAACACTCACAACTGCTTGTTAGAACAGGATGATTTGAGGATCTGCAAAGGATAAACATTTAATAAATAATCCAACAAAAAAAGTAATAAGTCACAAATAATTTCCATCATGAAGCTTCCTCATACCTGCTCCCGATGCTGATGGTGTCTGCCTCCAGGTTGGCTCCTCGTCCAGCTGCTTGAGCCTTCTTGCCAAGTTCCAGCATCTCCTTGATATTAAGCTCCACGTTCATCACAGAAATGTAGCCGTCTGCAACAACCAGTGAAGAAATGTCACTAAAATTAACCCTTTAATGCCCGACCGAGGAAATAATGGGCAGAAAATTCTAATTATTCTAATAACATGCATACCATTACTATTTATTACGTTGATATGTTGCAGTTATTGTAATACAAAAGGTGTCCAGCAGGGGGCAGAAGGCAAACAGACTGTATACAACAAGGTTGTGAAGGTTTTTACCATAAAGTGATGCAACAAGACGGAATAAACTCACATTTGTTGTTAGCATCCCGGGCTAACCATTTGCCTTTGGGGCAGTTGGTGGTCCGGATGATGCTGACCGTGTCCCCGCTCTTCACAGGCAGGTCATTCTTGCGGACTTTACTGGCCACCATCACCCTGGCATGGTACAGCGGCTCTTCTTCCCCGGTCACCTACAGACACAGAGTTCAGCAGCGAGAGGTGTTGTCTCAGAACAAGCGTCGTGCATGAAGCAAACCACGTAAATGACATTACAGGTTCGAGTAACTTTGCATTTGAGCAGCCGTGACCTTTATTAAAATGTCCGATTTGACATTTGAAAGCAAATTCTCAAACGATAAATCTGAAAAAAGCAGCTCAACCAGAGTGAAGCTATTAGTCCTCCTTACTTTGAACTTCTTTTTCATTTCATTTTCCTTCTTCTCCCTCTCTTTCTGCTCCTTCCTCTCCTTCTCAAGCCGCTGTTTCTCCCTCTTCCTCTGCTCTCTGTGCTCAGCGGTGTTTGGGCTCGAGTGTTCCTTACTGAAAACAAGCTGGACTGTTTATTTTACTAGTAAAAAAAACAAAAAACACACAAGTGAAATAATTTCATGTTAAACACAAAAGGAATCAGCCATCCCAACTACACACACCTGTGGACATGATAGGCAAAGTGAACATGTTCTCCTGATGTATTGCCCCTACGGTTTGAATGAGAAGAAATCAGTGCCTTCCATCTGGCAAATATCCCCATCAATGACAGAACACAGGCCTTGCATGTTTGGAAAAAAACATACCACGGATTCCGCGGCCATTTGTTAAGACACGGCTCCTCCTTCTAGAAATAAGCACATGGTTTTAATTTACCACACGTGACTTTTAAAATGCATTCTTCGTTCATTCATTGTAAAGTAAAACCCCTTGAAGCTGGATTCTTTTACTCACTGAGATGATCATACTTTATACTCAGATTAAAACAAATTACCATGAGGTGGTTGTCAGCATACGGATCTGCAAGAAATCATTGACGAGGAGGTGAAATTGAGGGGAAGGAGTGTTTCGTCTGAAGGCTAAATCCTTTAATAATTTCTCACTTTTTAAGCCGCCTTTTCTTTTAGTCGACACCTGGCCCGAGATGAATTTGTTGACGTTTTCCACATCTTCATACACATTATCACATGTTTCATAGTAGCTGTCATGGTGATATAAACTTCAAGGCAGAGAAGAGAAGCAGTCTTGAAATCTCACAGTGTATGGGTTAATGTGAAAAAAACAAACAAACAAACTTATTCCAGTCATTATAAAACTAACCTTAGATGTGTCTGAATGTCATCATTCGATGTCGCATGGCTGCTAAGCTCCGTTTCCTCTGGGGCAGAGTGGCATTCAGCAGGCCCCACATCAGTTTCATCAAAGTGAGAGTCGAGAAAAGAATCTGCAGCTGCCTCTTCACAATGAGACCACTGCTCTGGTCCAGAAAGCTCTGGAAACTCTGACAGGTTTATTGGTTCAGGGAAGCCGAGTGGATCAAGGGGTATAATGTTTGCGCTGCCAAGGCTTAGATCCTGGACCATAGAGCTCTTACTGGTCTCTGCAGGATCACAAACTGACAAGTCAGGTTTTGGACTCTCAACATTTGTGGGCTCAGACTCAACGGGTGTGTTAAGGTCAGAGCCGACTACGTCTGAGGCTTCCAGCTCTTTTGCAGCTATGTGAGCAACTTCATCCTCTGCTGTTTCTACCTCTGAATTGTCAAAGTCTGGGAACTCTGGGGCGTCCAGCGGAGGGTTGGAGATGGACGGGAGCTCAGACTGCTGCTCTTCACTGGATGTTTGGCTTCCACCAGGTGACACCTCTATAAAAATAACCCAACATGAGATTACCACACTTAAGAGTAATGTAAACTACCGTGAGGCTTACACAGGGTCATTGCAGCCACAAAAGGGCAGAGGAAAATGACATACCATTAACTGTGAGTGCATAGAAACGGCTAAGATCTACTGAATGAGGCCTGGGGGGCTTTGCTGGCAACGGTCCCAGTGCCCTCAGGTCAGGCAGTGGCTTCTTTAGTGGAATAGATGGTGGATGAGGCGCAAAAGTCTTAAATGAAGAGCGTTCAGCTTTATTTCTCAAAAGCTGCTTGTCAAATGCTGGTTCTTAGGTAGAAAAAATTAATCGTATTAATAATGGAAGTCATTTTAAAATCAGTGCACATTAAAGTAAAAATGGACTTACTGCGTGCAGAGCTGTTGGCTTTGAAGAAGGGCCGGGCAGAAATACAAGCCAGATGTGGAAGAAACACTGGTGGGGGTACAGGTACGTCAACACAAATGCTGTCAGGGTTCTTTGGTGGCAAAGGGAATGCCTTGTCTCTGCAGGTGTAGTCAGGGGAACGCACACTCTTTGGTTTGGCAGAGAATGACATCTGCCGACGTGAGAACTTCCTCTTGGCTTTCTCCAAAGAACCTAAAAATGGGTTATCAGAGTCAGCATGACTCTCTGTAAAAGGCGGGGTGATGTCTGGGCTGGAGAGGGGGGGGCATTCAGTGGTTGACCAGTGGTCACTTTTCAATAAGACGCCGTCTTCTGGACTTTGTTTTTCCACTGAGGGCAATTCACCGGGAGCACTACAGGGTCTGTTAGTCAAATCAGCGTATGTGGGCTCATCTCCATTTTCCCCACTGACCTTTGATGGTTTGACTGACTTGAAAGGAAGCAGCAAACCCTTTTTCTTCATTCTAGTCTGTGGAAAAGCTTCTTTCCCTGGCTCAGATTCCAGTTTGTGCTCCTTTTCAGCAGGTGGCTCCATCTTCTGATCTTTTACAGGCAGGACAGGGAGCACCAGAGGCATGTGTCGGTCTTTAAGGAAATGCCTTGTCGTGCCGTCTCCATTAGCAAGCTGAGAAGAGGGAGAGGTCTGCAGAGGTTGGGGTGGAAAGGAAATTGGTCGCTTGCCTCCAGATGCCTGAAGCCCATCTCTGAAGATGACACGGGGAACCAGTGGCGTCTTGTGCTCTACAATAATATTAATACTGCTAACCACAGAACTGCAGTGACCTCCAGGAGGTGGTAAGCGTTTGGGTTTTTCAGAAACAGCTGGGCGGCTGGTTTTAGTTTGAGCCAGGAGGGCCTCTTCCTGAAATTTAGCCCTCAATGCTTTGAAGTTGACAAGTCCATCCTAAATGAAAGAAGAAGAAAGAGATTTACACACAGGACTACTATTTTCACTAAAATTATCTTAATTCAAGCTGGGGTAGATTTAATTAACTACATACCTGGATGACTAAAACCCTCAATGTGCTATAGCACCCAAAAGAAACAACCTATATACTTTCATTGTATAAAATAAAGGGAATTCGAGTACCTTAGCTAGTACAAAGCATGTTAATGAGACTAATTGTAGCTTCTATTTAGCAACATTTGAGCTAATTAAAATTGCTCAGACAAATATTTAACTTTACCTCTTCCATTGTTGTACGTTTTATTCATCACTCTTTAAGACTGAACATGTGGAAAGAGGCACAACGCTTTAGCGCCATAAGTCCTACGAACCGTTTATGCTAACCACAAACAATTTAAAAGCGCCGCCGCTGACGCACCTGCGTGCTGCGCTCGGGCTACGTGCGTGTTGACGTAAGTTTGTACAACGAGCAAGGGACGCATAAAGCCAGTTTGACGGGAGGTTCGGATGTTTTCAAAGAATCTATACCTTATGTTGATATGATGTCAAGCTCAGTCTGTAAACTTTAGCCTTATATCTTTGATATTGCTATATGTTGCCAGTCTTTGTTATGAATAAAGGTGAAAAAAAATAAAAATAAAAATGTTTTCAAAGAATCGGGCTCGATTCCCACAGAGGAGCCAGCTCATATAGCTCTCACTTGGCTCACATTTGATTCTTTTTTTTCTTTTTTTTTCTTTTTTTTTACTATTACTTCTATTTCAACCTAATTTAACTATTTCTTAAGGGTTTGTGTTTTGATGAGCATTTTTTTATGCTGTGTTTTCATAGAAACTTTATTTTATACCTCTTTTTAAAGAAAATTCACTTTATTTTACAAGTTTTGTTTTTAAAGTACGAAATGCTACTTTAATCTGATTTGAATTGATTTATTCATTTTATTTATTTATTTTTATTGAGTTTCTTTTTTAAATTTTTCTTTCTTTTTAATATTAAACTTTACCCTCAGGGCCTGCTCTTCTCCAGCTTCATAAAATGGTGGGCAATCTTTTTTTTTTTTTACTGTTAAAAATGAGAGAACAGTAGGCAATGCTGTCTTTGTACTGATTTTTTTTAAGGGGAAATGGGGGTTATTGATTGTTAAGAAAATAAAACTTTCCCGACTCTTGTAAGAGCATCTGTTTACTCTCGATCAATCATTCACTGCAGTTGGTCAAGACTGCAGCGTTAGAAATCCTCTCAGGATCACAGCAGATTTTTTTTGTTATGTACCATTTGAAAGCTTTGGAGTAGCTCATTTTCAATATGGGGACACTTATTCATGTCTTCTTGAGTTTATGCACACTGCATCTTTTCGTCAACTTTGGCACGACTGTGGGTGCATCCAGGACACCATGGACAAGTTCTAATACCAGGTGCAGTTCCTTGTTTTTTTTCAAACCAAATTCTTTAATGTAATGCTCCATGCAGGTAATGTGAAGTGGAATTGAGATATTGATGAAGTATGATGATAAAAATGAATGTGTTTCTGTTTGCCTGCATATAGGAAGGCCAGATCTACGAACAAACCAGTATCCGTTGAGTGTAAAATGGGGCCTTGGTCATCTTGGACACCATGTAACTCCTGCACAGACAAAGCGGTGATACCTCTTTTTTATTTTTTATTTATTTAAACTGAACAAATAACTAAAATGCTGACTGAAGTTCTGATTACAAGTTTTTTTTTAATGGGTATAATTAACCGCAATGCGTTGAGAAACGCATCCAACAGCTTTTGGATAGTATCTGAAAAATTCCCCATTGACAAGATTAGATGAGATAGATCAGTATTTTGAAAGCGAGCAGTGAATGAGCAATCTGGGAGGATCAATAAAGGTGAGTCTTGGTTGCACTATGCTCCTGCATGTTCCTGGCAGATCTCTTTAAAATACACAACCCTATCAGGACCTGTTGGAATAAGCTGAAGGTATTAGTTTAATTTACTCACCGTGTGAGTTATCAAGGCCAAAAAATGTTCACTCCCAAAATACTGCTTTAAATATTTTACAGATTAATATTTCCAGCTATTTTCTGCATAAATGCCCCGATAAAAACTATCAAACATTCCAAAATTTGGATGGGTTTAACCCTTTAAATGCCAGCTTGATTGCTTAATCACTGGTGTTATTTTTATGTAACCCCCCCCCCCCAAAATAGTTTTAAATCAAATGCCCTACCACCCACATAAGAAATATTAGTATCAAATCAAACTGCCATTTAAAGGGATTCAAATCATTATTTTTCATTGTTTAAATGTTTTGATCAGGATGGATATTGATGAATAGATTTAACCCAAAAAGGCAGAAAAAATATTCATCTAGGCCATTTTTAAGGCAGTTTTTGTAATGGTGGGCATTTCTCCTTTAATAACTTAAAAGGGTAGTTGATTTTATCCCTTTAAAGCCCAGCCCATGAAAAAATGTGTAGAAAAGTCCACTTTTTAATCTGAAGTCTTTATTTGGCCCTTTAACAAAATGTTTAAAAAAAAAAATAACAAGATAATTTTTGTATATTTACCGTATATTACTGTGTGAAATATCAAAATTATTGTAGTGCATTATTGTATTATTATTGTTTCCACCAGGGGGCAGAAGACACGTATCAGATTGTGTACAACAGGGTTATGATCCAAGTTTCTCCCATAAAGTGATGCAGAAGGTCTCAGAAACTGAATGTATCAAATATGACACAAACAGCATTAAAGAATTCAAATTGATGCAACACAAAATACTAAAAGTTGTTCAAAAGCAATATATCGTCTATACAAGACAGATAAAGAGAAAAGAACCCAAAACAACAGACATTAAGTAATCAAAGTCCTCAATATGTTTGGTCGTTTTGATCAGGCCTGACATTATTGATGAGATTTATGCATAAAGAAAAGAAGAAACAAAAAATACTTTTTTTATAGCAAGTTTTTTTGGAAGTGGATATTTGGAAAGTTGTCATTTTTAGTCGGTGTATTAGAAAAATTAAAAGTTGAATTCCAAAGTTGGTCAACAGAGAGACAAACATGATTATGTGGATAAATTTGCCCAAATTGACTAAAATGTCCATAGTATCCACAGTGATACATGAGGGTCAAACAGTTTCATGTAATTTCAGTTGAATGATTTAACTGTAGCAGTAATAGTGTAATATGTGGCCAGTCTTTAGCGAGGTTTGGTCTATTTCACAGGTATATCTGAACCCTTACATGAGAAAATGAAGGATAAAGGGGATTTAAAACATTTTGAACTGTGTTTTAGTTTCGTCACCGACGCTTAGAGAAACCCTCCCAGTTCGGTGGGACGCAGTGTGTCGACACATTGTGGGACAAACTGGTCTGCCCTACAGCGACCACGCAGTGTATGGTGCCTGATTATTGTGGAGAGAGCTTCACCTGTAAAGACTCAGGCAAGTCCCACCCATGTCCACTCAGATGACACCTTCTCTCCAGAGTGATTTATTTGTTAGAGTGAACAAATATACTTGACATGTTCCAAACAAAAGTCTGTTTGTCTTTCCAGGGCGCTGCATCAGAAAGTCCCTTCAATGTAACGGAGAAATTGACTGTATTGATTTTTCTGATGAAGATTACTGTACAAGTTTTAACCGAAGACAGGACAAGTGCGCCACCCTCATTCCCATTCCTGGTGCTCAACGTGGCACACAAGGGTAAATGTGTTACACACTGAATTATATAGTTGATTAAAGGTGATTAACAGCTATGAACTGTAACCCTGACAACAGGTTTCCACTTTGGAGACAAAAGGATTTATGAAACACAGTGATAAAACCCCTGCAATGATCCTTTTTAAGACACACCTACACTAACACCACTCATGTATTCAAATTTCTTGCTTTAAAAATACTTTGTCTTGATACTTTTCTACTCAATTATAATACTAATTTAAATAATTCTGCCTTTTTAAAGCTACAACATCCTAACTGGAGATTTTGCGGATCAAGTACTTGACCCCGAGTACTTTGGAGGAAAGTGTGACTATGTCTATAATGGGGAATGGAGAAAATTCCAGTATGATGCATTCTGTGACAGCCTGCACTACAACTACGAACTGAAAAATTACCGGAAGCCTTACAATTACCACAGCTACCGCTTTTTGGTACGTATGTATTCATTGGTTTGTGTGATTTTTACAGAGTAGGTGGTTTGAAAGAAAATATCCTGATTAAACTGAACATTTGAACCCTTTTCAGGCTGAAGCTACATCAGAGGGCTCCCATGAATACTACGAAGATATGGAAAGCATGCTGAACGCCAGGAAAACGTTTGAATCTGCCAACGGCGGGGTCTCCGTCGGGGTCTATTATGTGGAAGCTGGATTAAGCGGCAGCAGCGAATCAGAGTTTCTGACGAACGTTACAAAGTTTAACAGTCAGGTAAAATGCACAAACCAACATATGTGACAAGAACAGAAGATTTGTTGTTTGTTTTAATGCATTTAATTAAAGAAGTGTTTGTTCAATTTACCATCCAAATTCCCCCAAAATGGGATGCTGCAAAAAATGTAAATAAAACCAGAATGCAATGATTAGCCAATTTTATCAACCCACATTTTATTCCCAGTAGAACACAAACAACATATCAACAACTGAGACATTTGACCTTTTCATGGGAAATATGAGCTTATTGGGAATCTGATGGCAGCAACACATCTGTAAAAAGGAGTTCCAGGGTGATGCCTGCGTTGTGTTTTAGGAGAGGAATGTCCTCCCATTCTGGTCTGATGCAGGATTCTAGCTGCTCTACAGTCCTGGACCTTCATCATGATGCTCCAGATGTTTAGTA
>JBBBVU010000008.1:5308926-5327177 GCA_037177055.1 Atherinosoma microstoma
TTTTTGCATTCCGTTTCTGTATTTTCATCACTCCTTTGTACTTGCAGCTTTTTCCGCTGGCATTTCTGTCCGTGTTTTGTTTGCAGCGCGTCTTTGTATATGAAGCGCGTTTGCACCTGTCGGCCACCGTAGCTTATTACCCCCCCTGAAATTTTTTTTAAAATGTTTTTTACTTCACCACTAAGATGTTGATATCCTCCTTTTCATTTCCTGTTTGTTTCCAGGACCTTGGGTTTATCAGGCTTTGGTCCAAAGTGCAAACCGCCCACTTCAAGATGAGAAGTAGCGATCTGATGCTTCATGAAGATTTCTATTTTGCACTCATGGACCTTCCTGAGCAATATGACTTTGGGATGTACTCCAACTTCTTGAAAACATTTGGCACCCACTATGTCACAGAGGGAACCATGGGGGGGAACCTGGAATATGTCTTCGTTGTAAACAAAACGGCGATGGAGACATTAAGTACTGTGAACATTTCTGTTTGCTAACAAAGTGAAAGAAGACATGTCAAGTAACACTTCCTAACTTTTCCAGATGTCGACTCTGAAAGGACTCAGCTGTGCATCGGGGCATCTGTTGGTATAAGTTATCCAGTTACCGATCAATTAACAGTTGGAGGAAAGATAAAAGGGGAAGGATGTGGGAAGGAATTCGAGCCCACTAAGCGTAAGGAATCTGAATTCTTGATTTATTGGTTTGATTTGAACTTATTGTCTTATTTGAATCCAGTTTACATTAAAAAAGGATTCCTACAATAACAAAGGCTTTGAAATCACCTTTCTTTTTTTTCTTTTTTTTTAGGTAACGGGTCGAGTTCTTCTGTTGTTAAGGATGTTATCACTTCAGTGAAGGGGGGAGTCACGGAGACTGGTGCTGGTTTGTTGGTCATCAGGGACACAGACACATACAGAAAATGGGGAGCGTCTCTTAAATACCACCCAGCATTGATTGAATTTGAGGTAAATTTGTGAAAAAAAAGGAGAAAATGGTCATTTTATATGCTCTGACTTTTACAGATAATATGCATATTTGACAAAGAATTCTCAATCATGTCGGATCTGGTTAGATTTTCTCTTTCTCTTCTTGACTTATGTCCCTAGCTCATGCCGATATATGAGGTTGTTCGCTTCAGCACAGCCGCTGGCCACGCAGGGGCGAGGGTGACCAACTTGGAGAGGGCCTTGGATGAGTATATGCAGGAGTTTGACCCGTGTCGCTGCTCCCCCTGCAGACACAACGGGATGCCTGTCCTGGCAGGCACCTCCTGTAAGTGCCTCTGTAAGTCCGGCTTTGAGGGAATGGCCTGTGAGAGGACACTCAGGACAAGTGAGTTTAATTTGTAGATGCAATCTTCTTACACATGTGATAAAACTTGCAAGAACAGTTATATAAATGTGAAATTAGCTAACTTTGGTTACTACTTGAGTTATGTTTGCATCAGGCTGATTATTGACTCGCCTTTTAGCTCTATTTTGTTCACCGGCCATTTCATAAGAGAACATATTATTTTCTCAGAACTCACACCAAATACTTACAACAGTGATCGTTATGCTACTAGCGAGGAATCCTCTATGGTTTCTTCCCTTTGAGCAATAAGTAGTCACAGTAAATGTCAATAAAAAGGGTAAATATGCAGACATTCTAAAATATTCAACCTAAAGATTAAGCCATGCTAGTAGCTTTTTATTTTGTATTCATGCACATTTGTGCTAAAGGCTAGCATGATCTAAACTGATATCAGGAGGAACTATCAACCTGTTTCGCTCAGTTTCCAGCTTCACTCTAACAGTTTCCATTGATGGGAAGACTGATTTTCCCGAACCAATACTTTGAGGCCAATCAATCCACCTGATTCCAGGAACTTAAACGTCTGTAGTATTCTGGGTGAAATGCATTAGATCCATTTTTGTCCTCAACATCCTGGAGGTTTGGCCATGTTGTTATGCACCAAGCAACAGACTATCGTAGCTTCTGAAGCCTTTCATTGTTTGCAGAGATTAACACTCTAACTCACTCAGATCCTCAGCAATATGCAAACTGTGGTTACGTTCACATTACCGCATTATTGATTCCTGATTTAATTTGAATTCAAGACAGATTAGGTTTGATGGTCACAGTGAAACCTATAAATAAGTGTTTTGCATCTGAATTTCATGTGAACATCCACTGATGATGCTCGCATGTGCATGACTGAAGATGCCTTCATTCATGCGAGGCTATTGCTAGCAGAGCTGCATTAGTGTTCCAGGTTCATGACAACAAAACTCAGCCATGTGGAGTCAGATATTAGCATTCTCACTAATGTTGTATAGCCACATATCAGATTTCCATCCAGCCGCATGCCACAGTGGAACAGAGCCGCAGAGTTTTTCCGTCTAAAAACACACAGAATTGAAACACTGTTAAGAGTAAAAGCTAAAGGTCGTGATCTAGTCTCCACCGTCTGAATGCCACGTTGACCAATCAGAAAAAAAGAGCAAAATAAGTGTTTTATGTTGTAGAGTCCTTAATAATGTGTTGTGACACCTTCATTCGTCAGTATAGTCAGATACTAATTGTATATGCATTTGCAAAACTATAAAAAGTCCTGTTAACAAGATCAGTACTCGTCGCTACGTCTGGCGTTGCCATGTAAACAAATGAGTTAACTACACAAATTGTGATTGAAGCCAGTAACTACAAACTGCAGTTATCTCGTTTACATCCTGGACACTACAACACATCCTACATCACTTTCTCTCTTCAGTCCGCTGGGTGGTCTGTTTGCTTTCACACTACATGCGAACTGCACCAGGGTTCACTTCCATGTGAACAGAAACCCCTGGTTTTCAAGCGAACCACAGTTTGCACCAGATTTCGAACACGCGTTCACACTGCTCCAAACAGACCAGACTATGTATGGAAGCAGATCCACGGTGTGTCTCAGTCAGCGCACCGGCGCACTTTCGAACACTACATTTAAGTGCGTAGTGCGTTCACACGCACATTTACGCACGTTTTTAGGGCACCTGGATGCTGCCCTAAAAACAGCCAAAAATCCAGTGTAGAACGACACACATTACTCGCACTAAACAGACGCCATATTGCCGACGTAGAGGAAGGGGCGGGACTTAAACCGACGTAGTACATTTAGGACAATACATGTTTGCATTTTTAGCCGGTTTAGCAGACGTTAAAAGGTTATAGGTGTTACAAATGGTTAATGTTCTAGTTCATGGACGTTAATTTGGTTGATATTTTTGACAAGCTTGAGTCACAGTTAAATGCTTCTACGTCACTGGTGCAAAACGTCAGTGCTCCATTTGGGTCAACACTTATCCACGAACGTGTGCACTACAGAAGCAAGTGTGTAGTGCATACTACATTCCAGTGCACATTACGTTTCAGTGCACTTACGTATTGAGACACACTCAAGGATTCGTTTAAAGATCCACTCCCTAATTTTTCAACCTTAAAACTCCACCTTCTGGACTCGTTTGATGACACAGTGACATCTATTATGTGCATTTCTAGAGCCATCGCCGCCCAGCAGCGTCCCGCGGCTGAGAAACCGCACTATACAACTTTTTCATCCGGGACGCATGCGTGACGTTGCAGCTGAGTTTTGATTTGTGCATGTGATACATGCTAGCAAGCGGATTTAAACAAACTGGCAGTTTTGAACGTGCACCATGTCGGATTTAGCAAAGAAACATTAGAAGACATTATGGGAGGAAGAGAGGAAACTAAAGAGAGACAGAGATGAGACGATTCAAGATAATATAAGATAAGCTCACAGTACAGGTAGGATGCAAGATGGATGCTGAATTAGAAGCATCACTGAGAAAATAGCAAAAGTTAAGCAGTGCGTCTTTAAAGTGGAGCAAACAGTGCCATGCTAGGATAGTTGGCTAGAGTCGGTATGATTGGGGTCGGTAGGAGGACGTTTCACGCTGCGCTACTTAAACAAATCAGATCTTTTCAGTAATGTGTTCCACTCTCTGCCAGAGGGTCAACACTGCATCAAGAATTACTGAAGGAGAAGACGGGACGCAACAAAGAAGAAAACTGGTTCATCTATTGGTTAATGCAGGACAACATCTGTTGTATCACCATAGATATATATAGTAAAGGCTAGATGACTCACCCGCGCTGCTGGCCAATGGAGTGGAATGTCCGCACTGGGTGGCCATCTTGCCACAGTCAGCTCGCTCATTCATAACACTGACTTAATGTGGCATGTACTAGATTTAAGTGCATAGTGCGTTCACACGCACATTTAAGACACTTTTCCTCAGATTCAGGCTTGGCCGCCGGTGATGCTGTTCAAACTCCGCCATAAAGCATCTAGCCTTTATGTATATCTATGATTACCACTTCGCAGTAAAATATGGAGCTGCATCAGATCCTAGCGGCCTTGGGTTGATCATATTCTATCAGAACTTTTACCGAGTTCTCTGAGACATTAATCCCGTCCATAGCCCTATCATCCCACATGCGCATTAGCTTTGGTTGCGGATTCTGATTCTGATCAGAGATTGTTTGCACATTCACAATTTCACAAACGAAACAGACTTTCCAAACAAATGGACTGGGATTCAAATCAAAAAGACTGGTGTGAATGCGTCTAGATGCATGTAGATGCTGCAAAACTCCTTTTGGAGCGGAGCTGAACGGAGAATATCTTTAATCAACCTCTTTAATCACTTTGTCATCAGGGAGGGCAGCATTACAGCGTGATATAGGCAGGGTGGTTTATTTATCTCTGGTAAAGGGATAACGGTGGATCTCTTAAAGCTCAGAGGAACAACGTATCAGGTCAATGTAAAAACCAGACCAAGATGGTCAGTGCAGGACTTAAGGACTGCGTATTACCACCTTTAAATTTTCACGTAAGAGTTTTGTATGTAATTTTAAGTAATAGACAATGAAACCATTCTGTGAAATTGATATTTCCATAAAACTTCCAACATTATTGAAAGATAGAAAAGAAAGAAGCTCATGTTTCTCTACAAGTAGTTTCTACCCTCTGCTACACATTCAAGTTAAAGTTTAAAGCTTAGTTTTCTCAAAAGTTTTCAGTCTCACACAGGTCATGGCTTACAGCTGGCCGCTTTTCAACCTCTCTATCTGATATATTGATCTGCTAAATGACCCAAAACCTTCACCCCAAACCTACTTTTCTGATGCTCTGCGACATAAAACGCCTTGATAATCTCCTGAGTTTGTACAAGAGCCACCAAAGAAGCTCTGTATGATGATATAGCCTTTGCTTTTTCCCCCTTATTGGCTTCATTTAATCACCAATAAACAATCTGATGCATCTTACTCTCAAAATCTTTTTGTTTTTGAGATAATGAATGTAACACAGCATTATGGTAAATAGAAGATTTTCCTCTGTGTTAACCTATAAGATATGTCTCATTTCTTACAGGAAAAAAGTAACACTTTTGCAAGACCATAATTGGTGAAATATTAGCTAAATGTTTTGTATTTAAAGTAGAAACAGAAGCAGGATGCACACATTTCCTCCCGGCAAAGCCATACCACCAAAAGTTTAAAATCAACTTTCACACAACAGATGCCAAAACTGACGGGTCGTGGTCCTGCTGGGGGTCGTGGTCTTCCTGCACGTCGGGGAAGAAGACTAGGTCGAGATCCTGTACTAATCCTGCACCAGATGAAGGTGGAGCGTTCTGCCTGGGCTCCTCCACTCAAACTTGGCGCTGCTAAAAAAGACGTTTTATGTTTCTGCAAGCTGAAGATGCAAGAGCCATCAGCTGTAAAATGTATCTGCTACAGGTCACACTGGATGTCAGAATGAGAAATAAATGAGTGTTCTGCCATCTCTGTGTATGTGCTTGTATTTCAAGATAATGTATGTGACATTTTCTATGTTGCTTCATATGTGAAAATTAAATCTGGGCAACAGCAGCTGAATCCAGGTCAGTGTATGTAAAGAAATACCACATGATGTAATATCCATTATGAAGTTATTCCCAGTGGATATGTTTTCATTCAGATATGAACCATCATGAGCACACTAAAGTACTGTGCTTTTTCTCCTTTATATTACCTGGAAAACAGGAAATAAGGGCTGTGATTCACTGAAATGTGCAAACATAAATAATAGTTTGTGTAATTAATGAGCTTTAAAGTTCATGATGTTTGGTTTGAGCTGCATTGTTCTTCAATATCGTCTGAACCCTCTTGGACATGATTTTTTGTCGTTTCTTTAAGAAGTCTTGAGGAAGAGATCTCCGGGCTTTTTGAAGGACTTTCCAGAGCTGTTTAGATGTTGATGTTGGCTGCATTTTGTTCTGTTCTCTGATCCCACACTGCTTCAGTAATGTTGACATTTGGGCTTTGGGGATCCATTGGACCATCAGTTGAGTTTTTGTGCCATTTGGCTTACCTCAGCCTTTTCTTCCTGTTTCCCTTCTTTAAAGAATGACTCCCTGACAGCCATCCTTCCATGGAGACTATTTCTGATGAGGCTTCAGTGACCTGTATGGAGCAGCTGAAGGTCCAGATGGATCTTTTATTTTCAGGCCGGACACTTTTGCTTTTGTCCTCCACTTGTCGAATTTCCCCAAATTCTTATTGAAGACAGAACTCCCGGACACTGTCTTGCTCACTTCTGAATCTTTATTTACATTTTGGTCTCTCTGACCTTCATCACCACTTTATCAAAATTTCCTCACAATAAAAGCAAACAGTGGACGCCACGATGACAGTTTTCAGCTAATATTTCCTTTAGAAACATCTCACCAGTGAAAACCATAATTTTATGTACGTCAAGGTGTGTTATCTTTGGGATTTGATGTAACCAGTCAAAAAAAAAAGAACAAATGATGCGACTTTACAACAAGCTGCTAAAGTCCATGAAGATACAGTTGACTCTTATGCTCTTTTCAGGGATTTTTGTACATTTTTCACCACTTTTTTTATTATTATTTGGTGATCATTTTGGCTACGTTCCAGCCAGTTCTATTTAGTCCTTTTCTCTTATATTTCTTTTATATGCTGACTTTTAGGGCCAAAAATGTACTATATCCATAAAAACAGCTACCCTTCTTTTTGTTGTTGCTTTTTTTTTATCAAATCATTTAATCATTTTCAGAGCTGCTCGAAACCAATGAACATGAATCCATTATTAGGACTTTTACCCTTTATATGCTGGTTAGATTATTTGAATTGTTGCATTATTTATTTAAATAAAACCTGTAAACTTGAAATATTTTCTACACATGGGGACTTGGTGGTGATTAGAGTCTCAGATGTGTCAACATTTAGAAAGAAAATTGATTTGATTGCATTTGTAGGTATTATTGTAAATACTCCCGCTGGTGACCTTCATGGCCAAAAATGTTCCACTGAACTCCATTAAAAATACATATTTTAATCTCACCATCATTAGAGTTTAAAACCCTGAATTCTTCAATGTCACTATTTAATTGGGAAGAAATATTTGACAATTTTACTGGACTCCAGCAGATTCGACCGCTTTCCAAGTGTTGGCAGATGCAGGACATTTCTGTATTTTTGCCATTTTTATCATGGCACCATATCAGGGGACCCCAAGATTTTTGATAATCAGAAATTATTTCATACTCACACATAAACAAATCACTCTTATCATCTATCATTACAGTTGTTTAAGGGATTTACTGAAAAAAAGATTAAATCTTTTTCATATTTGATCATTTTATAGCAGTTTTTGGCCATGAAGGTCACCAGAGAGTAGTAAATGTGAGGCGGGCATGGGCTAAAACTGTTGTTACTGGTTCATCCCTTGCGTCAGTGTCTTCATTGTGCTTAAATAATTCATAGGTGGGTGTTCAGTAGCTGAACAAACATTAAAATAAACAATACAATCCTCTAAAAATGGTACAGGACTGGACCAAATATGAATGAAAAAGCAGAAACTAAACTTTAAAAGTTTGAAGAGGTGTTGCCCAAGTCAAAATTTAACAAATAACAAGAAAGTTTGCCGCTTGGAAACGAAGTATAAAGAAAGTCTCAAGACTTTTGCACATCAGACAAACGACACGCGAAAGGCTTTTTTTTGTTGTTAAAAGGTACTTTATACATCTTTAACATCAGAGATTTTAAAAGCAGTCAGAAGACTCTTGCTGCAGTCCCATGCATTCAGCGCCTCCGTTTCTGGGCGCCGGGTTGTTACACTGCCGGGTCCTCGTCATTGCCCCTCCGCCGCAGGATGACCACGCTCCCCAGCAGCTCCAGCTGCCGTCAATTCCGATATCTGAAAGATATCCTCCTCAAGTTAGTCTCTCCACGGGATTAGTACATATGAATAAAATAAAAGTATAAATGTGTAGCGTTTAGGTGTGTTAACCTTTTTTCCTGTAAGTGGTCTCACAGCTCCGTCCTCGGTACCCAGAGGGACACACACATTCACACCTTGTGCCTGTTAAGACAGACGTTGTTATCAACAGTGTATTTTTTTTCATCTTAGTTGAGTCGTTTGAGACTAAAAACTTAAAAAAATGTATCTTGCCGGTACTGGCTCTCATTAAGAGAGATATTTTACTCATCTACTGATTAAAATGATGGATGGAAATGAAAGAATTCCAGTCATTACCTTTCAAAACAGCCACTCCGTTGTTGTGACAGGGAGCGCATCGACATGAACTGGACTCTGCCAGGTACTCTGACAGGGCTCTCCTCAGGTTCCTCTTCAGGCTGGAGTACTGGGTGAAGTCTCTGGAAGTCACCAGCTCATACAGCGGCCGTGTCTAACAATACAAACATTAAATAATCAGGATCTTTAAACAGTTTATATTAAAACCTCTGAAAATGTGTCTTTTTTTTTTTATTGTGTGTGTGTTGAGCCAACTGGAAAGCCCCTCTGAGTGCTGAAACCTGACTGCGCTTCAGAGAGGCGGCCTATTTGTCTTTGGCACACATCCCCCTTTGGAATCATTTGCTGTTTGCTCTCCAAATTGCCATTGATCAGCTCAGTTGTACTTGGACTCTGGGTAATTGTGCCAGTACTGGCCATGTATCAAGTTGTCTTGCGTAGTTTGATTATAGCTTCAAAATGTGATGGAAATATATTTTAAAAACTGGTGTTAATGACGTTCAAGTTGCAGGAGATTAGAGGAGATGTAGACAAATAGCACCATGCATATGGACTGTAGCATGACCGCATCGTTAAAAGATAAAAACATTTCGACTGGCTTTCTCACAGTTGTACGAATGAAGTCAGGGTTGAAGCGCACGCCTTCGCCCCAAAGTTTCATCAGCTGTGGAGTGGGAAGCTTCTTAGACAACAAAGCAGTGATGGTTTCGCTTGTGCCACCTTTTACCACGGCAACAAAGTCCTCCACCATTCTGCCATTCTTTGTGTCCTCTGGGAAGAGACAGAATGACACTTCAGGTGTAAAATGGTGGATTGCTCTACTAACTTCAAGACACACGACGGACCTCACCTCCCATCTCGTTCAGAAGGCCGTCGCAGGATCCACCTTGAACCGACACCGACGCATAAACACCATAAATGTTCGCTCCAGCCTTAATGCCCGCCTGCACACAGTTCTTGTAGTCCTCCAGAGAATAATCTAGAAATAACAAATGCAGAAAGTGATTACTGATTTATATTTCACTCACCGCACAAACTCCGTGCAAGTCTGACTCCTGATGAGTCTAGCTCTGTGGTAATCACTCCCACCTGACTTCTCCAGCTTCTCCTTGTCCAAGATGATGGTGTGCTCAAACTCTCCACCGAGGGCGGCCTCGGTGATGTAGTGGGTGCCGTAGTCTCTGAAGATCTGTCTGTACTCCCCATAAACATAAGCCAGTGGCAGAGAGCGAAGACGGTGCAGGAACTCGGGGTGAAGCACCAAATCATCTGCCTTCAGTATGTACTGGGCCAACTCCAGCTCTGATTTGGCTCTAACAAAGCTGTTGGTCTGGAGATCAGAATACAGGTAAATGTCTCCCGACGGCTTACACATTCTGATTATAATATATGTATATTTTCAAATTGCTCAATTAATTCTCACTCTGCCAGAGGCACGGCGAGTCTTCTGAACCGACTTCTTGTATTTGGAGTCGCTGTAGTTGAACCCGAAATGAAATACACCTGGAACGGAAAGTCCAAACGAGAACGAGGTTTTGGTCGTTGTCTCATCCATGGTGTACAGCATGTAGCTGGAGTACGACGAAAAAGACCTCATCGTGAAGTCGTACGAGCCTTTTGTCTGTGGACAGCAGAACTGTCTTATTAAAACATACCAGCAGACAGTTTGACACACATGGACGCTGCTGTGTGACTGTTTAACTTCAAGATAGTAAATCAAGTTAAAAAATAATTGAAAAGAGCCAAAACCAGGCTTCACACACAAAATTAAGAAGGTAGATATTGGTAATCCATTAAGTCATCAGCTCTGCAAAATGATTCAGACCCTTCCATTAAAGAAAAGGCAAAATTCCTAATAGTAATTCAAATAACTGGATACTAAAAAAGTAATAACTAATATAAATTTGCTAAATTATAATTTAATGAAATAAAACATTGTTTTTTTTTTATTTAACTGAGTTGAAATAATATTAATAAAAACAAACAAACAATACGGTCCTGGGCCAATGAGAGAACTTTGCTGATGAGTCGTGGGCCAGAATACCTGTTGACAGGTGTAGAAGTCTGATTGAGAGATACAGAAAACACGTGATCGCCTCAAAGGATTGCTCAACAAAACATTAGCTTATGGGTGATGCAACGTATATTGATTAGTAATATTTTTTGCTTGCATTTTAAAAATATTTCTATTGAACCACAATTCAAAAACAATGTCATGATTTTCATAACATTTTCATATATTATTACTTTTGTCAGTTTCAGCTTATTTCAGTGACAGCTGATCTTTTTCTTTCTTTAATGGAAGGGTAGGAATAATTTTGCTGACAACTGTAGGTCTTGTTTCTCTGCAGCCCATTGGACAGCTCAGAAAAAAAGAAGAAATAATAAAGACACGCTATCTACAAAGTGCATGTGGTATCTTAAATCGGGCATCTCCACCTGTAGCGTGTATTGCTGTAAGTTGAAGGGTTTCCTGAATGGCATATCCTGGATATAATGAGGCAGGCAGCCGCCTCCATAGTATCTATTATCAAGCACCACTCCTTCCAGGTTGCTGTTCAGGACGTTGATTCTGAAAGAAAAGCAGCAGCAGCAGCAGCAGCAGCAGCAACGGTGTCGATGACGCAGAGAACGATTTGAGAAAAGCAACATTTTCAGAAACGACTCCTTTTAAACGATTTGTTGACACAACGGGCATTGGACTCACCCTTTCGCGAGGTTTTCAATTCCCCAGTATTCTTCAGCGTCCACCCTGCACACCTTGGTAACCGTCTCGCAGCCAACTTCGTCCGACATGTCCCCACAGTCGTCCTCCCCGTTACACTGCAGAGTTCTGTGGACACAGCGGCCTGACAGAGACATACAGTAAAGCAAAAAGTTTCTGATGGGTATTTTCTTGCATTACAAAAGTTTTTTGAGGTGTTTGTAAGTTGGTCTTTTTAATTTATTTGTACCTTTCTACAGAACTAGGCTACTTCTTATCTAAAATGAATATCTAAAAAAATATATAATTTCATATTCTTCCTACTAAATATAAGAGTTGACCTTCTCCACTAGCTTAACTGCTAGCTTAACAATAAAAGACATATTGTTTCTATTGAAGGACAACAAGCACAACAGAAACACAGCATGAAATCTCCTTTTCTGTAATGGAGAAAAATCTTAGATTCAACTTAACCCTTTAATGCCTCATGAATCATTTTTGATACAGTTTCAAAGACATATTGCATCACCATATGGTAGAAACTTTGCTCTGAAACCTTGCTGTATACTCTGATACTTGTTTTCTGCCCTCCTGGTAGATACCTTGTGCACTAAAAGAACTATGCAGAGGGTTCTCACTTCACACAGAGGGTCGGATCTACCGAGATGCAAATGTCGTGTAGTAGTTTGCCTGTGCAACCTAGAATTTTGCACATGGGGCTGAACCACGGTTTGCGGGTGATTTACTAAGATTGATTGCGCAAATAACTGCAAACGTGTTTGAGACACCCTATTAAGAAAGCGCAAAATGAAATTGACCCGGTGAAGATAGAGATATTAGTGGATGAGGCAAATAAAAATATGAAATAAAATGAATATAATAAATGATAAATAATACAACAGGTATCGCTGCAGGGCCTCAAAAGCCGCTAGCTTATGAGGACAAGGATAAGAAGTTGGAGTTGATGGGTTACTGATTTACCGATTGCTATTTTAGAGAATATATGTTTTATTGCTGTCGTTTTTATTGTGATCTTACGTCTGGTTTTATTTATTGTTGTTTTTTTATGATCTGTAGATTGCATATTCATTTAAGGCAAACGTGCTAAATGAAGTGCGGGCGTTATTTTGCCCGTTTAACAGGCCCAATCCTCGGTGCGTCCTGTTAGTAAATCAGCTGCAGCATGTTTTTGTGTGTGCTGTCAAGTTTACACACGTTTTAACATGCGCAAACTTTTAATAGATAGCCTACTGACATAACTGGAAACAAAAAGTGTTATATGACATGTAGCCTATTCTTTGGATGTAATCAGCTAACCTATACAGAGCTGATATAACCTCCAGGTCATGTTGCTCTGACCAAACCTGTCCTAACACATCTTGCATAGATGCTAGTAAGCAAGAACAATGGTTGTCTGACCACACATATCAACCACAACAACTACTCTCCTGCTCATCTTATCCTCGAACGTTGGCCTTTAGCCACTGAGTTATTGTTTTGTATCGATTGCTTGATGCATACAGAGTCTGGTTACAGTGGCAGAAAATAAAATGATAAACCATTCTTTTTGGCTCAACATTGGTTGTAGTCTTAGTAGTAAAAATGAAAATCACAAGTAATTGAATCATTATGCAAACAGGAATTTAGCTGAACTACAACAAAACCTAGTTTAGCTACTGAGTTTACATGTAGTTCACTACCTCTTAATTGAAAGTGAAGTATAGGAATAGAGGCAGGAGATACCTGTTTCGGTGCAGAGGAATCCCTCACAATGAGGAATATTGTCGCATGTGTAGCGGCTTGAAGCTTCACAGCTCTGTTCCTGGCTGCCATGAGAGTTGCACGGCTCCCCTCCAAACATAGATGGCTGCTCCAGCTTAGCATAGCGGTACTGGATGGTTGGAAGGAGATAAACACATAAAGGGTCATAAAGACACAGAGGAAGGTTTTGCCACTACCCAATAAAGGTGGCTTGAAAACTGCTCCGGGGAGCTGTAACAGCGGAAATCACATTAGAGGGCTGTTTTCACTTTGTCATGTCAAGTTTATTAATTCTCCCTCTTGTTAAGTGGATGAGATAGAGGACTGGAGTACATCAGCTTAGACCTTTGCCTGCAGTGGAGCTCTTTACAACTCACAGAGAAATACAGCTATTAAATGTCAAAATGTTGAACTCTCCAGAACCATCTATCAAGCATTTTCACTGCAGGGATTATGAATTTTTTAACTATATCCAAATGGAGTGCTCTTTACATTAGTCATTGCACTTAGTTAGATCAATTTATTTTACTACATGTTTAGTGGAATCTTATACAGTGCAGACTGGTTGAAGATGTGTCAAGCGGTAAATCATGCCAGGATGGAAATGGCTTTTTGTAAGGAATGGTCTCTAATTTGTTTCCATTTACAACCACTTATGCCTTATAGTTTTTGCTTTGTTTGGCTAAAAATAGTCAAATCTTGTGGAGAAGGGAAGAGATTGAGAAGAAAAAAGCAGAGAGAAGATGGAGCGGACTGAGAGTAACTGAATCACACTGATGAATTCAAGATCGACTAATTAACAAACTGGAATTGTGCAAAAATCTGATGCCCCATGAAATCCTACCACTATTTTTTTTTATTATATTAATTACTTTACAATACATTCAGCAGTGGGTTAATTTTATGGATTCATATGTAGTTGAATTATATTCTGATCATAAAGATATGTGTAAATAATTAAACTCATCAAAAATGTGTTTCTTTATATGCTTCACATTTGGTTATGAGTATTAGAAATAGACTGAGATATGATTTTAGGGGCTAGTCCTAAAGCCCGAGCTTAGAAACATTATCCTGAAGTTAGCACAGGGAGTATGTACAAACCAAACACAGCACACATACAATATGGCGTCAATGCTGACACCACCTTCACATTCTTTGGTTACATTAATGCTTTACATCGTCGCATCACTAAAAACAGTGTTGACTTGTACCTGCGTGTTAGCTTGACTGTAAAGTTGAGGTTGTGATATTTTGGGAAAAGAAATGAGCATTTTCATTCATTCATTTTCTGGACCAGTTTCATCCAATTCAGGATCGTAGTGGGCTGGAGGCTAGCGGTGACAAGTTAGTCTTTCATGGAGCCAACGTAGACCATAGGAAGAAACAACCATGCTCATACTTACTTCTATGGTCAGTCTAAAATAACCAATTACGACAACAAATATTGTTTTTTGGATGGTGGGAGGAAGCTGGGTACCTGGAGATTGTGCATGGGACAAACATGCAAACTCCCCAAATAAAGAGCCCAGCCGAAATTCAAGCGAGGAACCTTATTTCCTGTTAAACAACATTGCTTGTCCCTACCCTCACGCAGCTTAGTTTGACATTTTGGGAAGTCTAATTTAACTGCTTTTGTGCTGAAACTTACCCATACCCCATTATAGCCAGCTCCTAGCTAACTTAGCCTAGCATAGCACAAAGAATGCAAACTTAAAGAAACAGCTAGACCTGCCCTTCTTTCTAAAGGATTAAACCATTGTGTTGGGGCATTTATTCATTTATTTTTTGTGACATTTTGGATAGCCAGGTAAATTATTCCAGCTGGATTCCAAGCTAAGTTAACCAACTGCTAGTGCTTATTGCTCAGGCTTTAGCAAGGTAAGCTAGTCCCCTGTAAATTTGACTAAATAAGCTAGTTTGTGTATTTCCCAAAATAGTTCCCTAAACCTTTTTTTTTTTAAAGAATGTGAGATATGTGTAAAAGAAATTTTACAAAGGTTAGTTTAGTTTACGAACAGAGTTGGTAGTTGTTCCATGTTTCGAGAGAAGCAATATGGATTTTCCTTGTTAGCTAAGACTGAACTGCTCTGCTAGCATTAACTGATTGGTATTAGTGATTTACATCATTATTTATTAACTAGCTGAGAGTTAATGTCCAATCACACAGATTACGCCTTTATATGCTTCTTCTTCTTCTTTCTTTTAAATTGACCTAATATCCCCAAAAAAGCAGATCAGTTAATTGGGTCTTTTACCGATACCGATATCAACTGATACCGATAAACGTGGGGTCCCCACCAAGAAAAAAAGAAAAGACTAAATCATTTCAGGAAACTAACAGCACATATCTCCTGTCTTGGGATTAACACATCATGCAGGATTTATGTATTTTGAGTTGAGCAAAACAAACAAAAATATCATATTTTGACATTTTTAATGAGAAGAGAAGTAGCTGAAAAGTTTGATGTATTATATCTGCATGTTTTGTAAAAGTTGTCATTAAAAAAGTGAAATCCAGATTTAACCAGAATTACAGATAATTTCCGATATAATATTTTATTGGCGATTTCGGCTGATAATATCAGTTGGCCGATTATATCTGACATCTCTATTTCTGACGACAAGTACGAATTTTTCAGTCAAACAAAGTTAAAGGTCAAGCCTAAATTACTGACTACGTTAATTTTTTATTCATTATCTTTAATCATTATTCAGGATGGATTATCAAAGGCTGATGGCCCACAGATGTGGCCATGAAGTGTGCATTGCTTCTCCCAACTCTCTGCTATCATCATACTTACACTCTTTTTTTGGCAGACATCACAGCGTGACCATGAAGACCACTCTGATAGGACACAATCCACTGGTTGAACTATCACCGGATTATCTGCGGATCGAGTTTCACGAACGCTGAGGTCCTCACTGCTCGCAGTAGCTCGGCCAACATTGCTGCAAAATGAACAACAGCGACACTTTAAAAGCAAATGTCTTCTTAGCTACCACAAGAATGACGGATTTGCTTCTGAGTTCGATGGAAAACCAACTATGTTTGAGCATTTTTAGGTGTCAGCTGGTCATTGGTAGAAAAACAGTTTCATTAAGCTCAATCAGCAAGTAAAAAATACAAGATGTCAATTCATTGCACAACACAGACCAATAAATCTCCTACCTTAGCAGCACCAAACTCAGAAGAACGAGAAGGCAGCTGTGAGAATTGAGTGCTCTCGCCTGTATCGTTACAGAAAGCATGATTGTGTGTTATGACTAACTGTGACAGAGGAGAAGGCACTGCTCAGCTCCTTGTGTAAACACACACTGATCAATACTGGCCTTGATATAAACTCACTGCTGCCGTTAGGCTCAAAGGTGGAGCAGAATACACAATTCTGGACGGTGTTGGAGCCATAAAGTCAGGTGTTGGGATGTTAGATTTAGATGTTAGAGTGTGTTTTCTGCAGGTTTGACCCAAGCGTCAAGCTTGTGTGTGATAGATTTACATGCTCTGCTTCAAAATCTGCTGAACTCTAGAGATTCTTTTTTAAAAAGAAACAAAACAAAACTCATATTTTATGATAAAGACTATCATTTCAATCATTACAAACTTTATCATGTACAATCCGGAGTAATTTGATACTCTAGAAATGGCTGTAAGTAGCGGAAATCAGGTGTTCATAATCATTCCTGTAAGCGACTTAGTCAAATAGTTTGTGGGATGTTTGTGTAAATAAGATCTTTAAACTTTACTCAATTTCATTGATTTTTGGAATTTACGGGATGGCACAATCACGCAACTCAACTGTAGTTTACATGGCAGCTCACATTAAAGGCCCACTCCATAATTTTTTGACCTTAAAACTGGGCTTTCCGGACTCGTTTGATGGCACAGTGACATTTATTCTGTGCATTTCTAGAGCTCAGCGGCCCCGCGGCTGAGAAACCGCACTAGAGTACTTTCACATCCGGGACGCCGCCTGCTGAGCTTCGCTTTGCGCATACTTTACACGCTAGCATGCAAATGTAAACAAACCGGTCGTTTTGAACGCACGCTGGCGGATTCAGCAAAGAAATGTTTGAAGACATTATCGGAGGAAGAGAGGAAACTAAGGAGAGCCAAAAAAGAACAAGAGATAAGACAAGAGTCGAGAAAAGACTGTTTTTTACTGTCTGAAGAGAGCTCACAGTACAGTTAGGATCCAAGATGGATGCCGAATTAGCCGCCGATAGGGGGCATTTCGGTGGTATTTTTGTAAATGGATGGTTTTCAAGCAAGTGGTTCAGTTTGGGAACTGTGGGAATATGTCCAGACACTCACTCTACGGGACCGTGGCAGCTATTTTAGAACATTAACGCTAGCAGATGGAAGCAGGTTTATGGGAGTGGCATGAAGGACTTATTAACATACATAAACTTACGTCGGATCTTTGTCTGCTGCGGTCTGAAGATAACAATCACTAAACATTCAATTTATCTTACCCGATATAAAATGTGCGCTGCTAACGTGAGAATTGTTGATGATCGTCTCTGTTCAGTCCTATTGCATTCAACCATAACTGTCTTGGTTTTTTCTGATCACGAGTGTCCGCTGGTATTCTACAAACTTTTATTTACTTCCACGAACGTTGTCCTCCTATTCTGGCACCCAAACACACAACAAGACGACATTTTAAAGTCGTAATACCATTTCAGACCACTCGTTTCTACAGTGTTTCTACGCGCTTTCCTCTGTTTTTGCCTCCAGCTACAGTAGTGACGCATTGATGACGTAGGCCATGAAAGGGTCTATATAGTCTTTTAAGTAACACATTACTGCTTAAATGTGGCATTAATGGGCTTCTGTCTGTTTCACTGTTGTGTTCTTAGTATTCATGCCTCTTATGTAATGGGATGGAATTTCATAAACTTACTAGTAACTTCATTAGGTTCACCTGTTCAATTACTTGTTAACAAAAAGATCTAATCCAATCACGTGGCGGCAACTTAATACATGTAGATGTCGATGGTCATGTAGACATGGTGAAGATGACTTGCTGAGGTTTAAACTGAGCATGAGAATTAGGAAGACAGAGGATTTAAGGGACTTTGAACGTGGAATAGTTGTTGGTCTGAGTATCTACTGGGCTTTTCACACACAACCATCTCTAGGGTTTACAGAGAATGGTCTGAAGAAGAGAAAATATCCAGTGAGCAGCAGTTGTC
>JBBBVU010000008.1:5368827-5382882 GCA_037177055.1 Atherinosoma microstoma
AGCTCAGGGCCATCCACTCCTTAATGTCATGGAGGCATGACAGGAGAGGGGTAAGGGAGAAAGAATTTTTCTTTTTTTTAACCTGCATTAAACCAATAAAATATTACTAACAGTAGCAGCATCTTCATGACATCTGATAGGCTGCCATGATCATGTGACACAGAAGGAAATGCTGTGGCCTTGCATGCAGTTTTATAGCGTAAAACCCTCAGAAGTGAAAACAAATGGCATCTTTTGTATCAGCAGAGTGGTATCATCATATTCAAAAAATGATCTAATCCAATATTTTGACTGGCTGATATCGAAGTATCGACTCCAGAATAACGATCCATCCATCCCTAAAGTCCTGCATCCTCTGAAGATTCGGCTCCCGACGGGAAACTGCTGTTCTCGTTCACTACAAAGAATCGGTTCTTAAAGCCAGCTCGTTCATGAACAACACATAGAAAGGAGCCACATCATCACACAGTTAGAAATAATGTGAAAATACAGTCTGAAGGCTGTTTTTTAGCCCGTCAGAGCAGCCTATTTTATTCCCAGACTGAAAGTGGTGATAACACAACTACTAGTGTGAAAAGGTCAGGGATTCAACCATTCCAAGAAGAGCAGAAATTGGCTTCAGCTGTAGTTTTCAAGGTAATTTCTACTCTCCAAACAACAGATATAACTTAACCATAACCAAGTAGGAGAAAGAAAAGGAGGTGCATCATTGCATTTAGGTCCCACTGGATTGCTGTCTCCTTCAGAAAAGTATTTTTTTTGGGGGGGGGGGGTTTCATTCAGTGGGATTGAATGTTTAAATTGAATTTTCACATTTTACAGCTGTGCCTCAATTTGAACCTTCTACAAAGACCTCATGCTTGTTTGATTCCTCCTACTGACACTTCATTAATACTGACATTGCATTTAGTGGAAACATTGCTCCAGATGTCTGATTCTACTCCAAAATCACAACATGTAGGTACGCGACTTTCTATTTCTGGTGCTTTCATTGTGTTAAAGTGACACCAGAATGTCACAGAGCTTGTTCAAAGTGCAGCAGCTACATCTTTGTTCTATTGTTCTTTTAGAAAAATACAGACAGAAGAAGGCACAAAGTTGTTGCACCTCTGAGCCAAAAGTCGGAGAGACACTTTTGCATTTTCGTGTCATGTTTCCTGTTCTGCCGTGCTGGTGTTCTTGAAAATGCACAGTGGCAAGAGCTGCGTCATGTCTGTTTGGTCAGTGTGAACATGTGAAGGTGAGCAAAAGTGGTTTAACAAGAAAGTCGGAGAGTTATTCTAACACTTGTCTATGTGGGGGAAAAAGGCAGCATGCAAACTCTACAAAAGCTCAGCACTGAAATCATCTCTGTCTTCAGTCACACTTGTGATGTCATGTGACCACAGTTTCCTAAGCTAACCATTTGATCCAACAAATGAATATTTATTCAGATTATTTTTGTTTTCAAGCCCGTTTCTAGCTTGCAAAAATTTCAAATAAAGCAGCATTAGCTTCTTCGTTCAAAGAAAAACACAAAACGTCACAAAACCCAAATTTATACTGAGGAACACAAAATATGTTTTTTCTTATTTTTTTTTTATTAATCTGTCGTTGCCATGGTGGCAGGAGCAGAAAAGCAGGCAGTAATTTGGTGAAATAATATTTTGATGGGTTTTAATTATTTAAATCAGTTTTAACACAGGCCATGATGATTTATTTGCCTTAACGTGGTAGTTTAATCAAAATACCTAATCTCTGTCAGTTATACTGAAAACCATAACTTTAACCAAGTAGCCTGTAATGTATAAAACAGAAATGAAGCAGAAACTGGAAATGAAAGCAAACAGTTGATTTCCATTCACTGTCAAAATAAAGATATCAAACAAATAAATAAATAAATAAATAAATAAATAAATAAATAAATAAATAAATAAATAAATAAATACATAAATATGAATCAGATATATTTCTATTGACTGGTTATAAGCCAAAAAAAAGGGAAAAAAAGATGCTTCATGTTGCCAAACAGTAGAAGAAGGGGGAAAAAAACAACTGTGGTGGACATCCACAAGAGGAAAATGGATACCTTGTGTTTTGGGAATGACTTTCTTCACTGACAATATCTGGGATATCATATCATATTTAGGAAGACACTGGTTAATCATGTAAGGTTATTATTCGCTGGGTCAGACTGGGAACAGCTGGGATGTCACAAAATAACCTCAAGCAAACATTTAAACATTTTTGCACAAAACTGAAAGTTGTTTAAAAATGTTTCTGTTTCATTTGCATTTTCTTATTTATGTCTTCCAAATGTGAATAATAAACAGAAACCTAATGCATATCTGAAAACTGTCTGTAATGTGCATCAAAAACAGCAATGGACACTCAGCTGCGGACTGAATCTAAACTAACATTTCAAAGTAGTTAATGGTTGACACCAGAATCAGACTTGATTATTTGGTTCATTCCCAGCCTGTCAAATCACCATTATGGGACTTTATGGGTTTAACATAAAGAATCAATGTTGGGTCTGTTGGTGAAAGCGCTCACTCTGATTGGCCGTTCAACGCAGTGAATGAATTTGTGAGCTGGTAAGAAGCAGACATGACAGAACTCTTCATCATTCCTCCAAAACAAGCAACACTTTCACAACAACATGGGAACAGTGTTGTCTACCAATCAGAAGGTCTGTGGATCGTTCCTCCGGCTTCCCCATACGGCATGTTGAAATGTGCTGGGAGACTGAACCCCATGTTGCCTCTAATGTGTCATCGGTGTGTAAAAGTATGTGTGCATGATATATAAAAAGGCTGCATATGGAGATTTAAAAAGTACTTTATGAGTGTGTGTTTGTGGTTTGTAGTATAAAATAGCTTTAAGAGGTAAAAGAAATGCTATATAAAAAGAGGTAATCAGAAAATTAGAGGGTTTAAAAAAGACTTCAAACTAAAGAAAAGGCAGATTAGAAAAAATAGACAGTGATTCAGCTGCTGTTTCCATACAATTACATGAAAAGTAGCGACATTTGTTCCTGTAAGGAGCTATTTGTGTGACCAGTAGCATGAAAAATAACTATATTGTTTTATTAATCTCGAGGAGTAATTATTGAGGATAACTGTGGTTCTTCCCCAAGAAAGGACATCAAGAGAGTTATGTTTGAGAACTACTGGAATTAGGATAAAACTAGATATCAGTGAACTTGACTGATGCATGGAACATGCTCCTAAAGTCCATCACTCTTCAAGAAAAGCTCAATTTTGGATTTTGAAGCAATAACACTGGCAGACTTTTGTATTTTGGTGTTGCCTAATGAGGCTAATTCAGCATCTTGTCTTGCACCCTGTCTCTTTTCTTAGCTCTCTCCAGCCAGTGAAAGTCAGTCTGATGTTGACTCGTCTTATTTCATGCTCTGTCACTCATTCTTTTCCTCTCTTCCTCTGATAGATTTCTTTGCTGAATCAGCGATGGTGCACATTTTAAACGACCAGTGTCTTGATATCCAGTTGCCGGTAAAGTAAAACACAACCGTTAAATGATGTTCCTGTTGTGAAGTGCTGTTTCTCAGCCTTGGGATGTTGCAGGGTAACAACGGCTCCAATAATGTACATAATGAATGTCACTGTGCCATCAAAACGAGTCAGACTTTTAAGGTCGGAAACTTGTGTGGTGTTACTTTGAAGCAGGGATCACCAACTCTGGATTTCAAGGACCAGTGTCTTGCAGGTTTTAGATGTCTCCCTGCAAGCTGACTCAAATAAATAGGTCATTAAGAGGCTTGTGCCAAACTTGCCAACAAGCTATTATAGAACCATTTCATTAGGGTGTGTTGAAGCAGGGACACATCTAAAACCTGCAGGATGGTTGCCCTCAAGCTCTGGAGTTGGTGATCCTTGTTTCTCCAAATATGATATCCAGAAGTTAATGCTTGAAAACTATTGGAAGTAGTATAAATATAACAGATTAAAATGATTTCAGTGATTGTTATTGAGTGCATTCACAGTGCTGACATTAAAGAAGAGATTAAGTTTTTGTTACTTCTCGTGGAAAAGTCCTTCAGTCTTCCTTTTGCTTAAAAATGAACTATTATTGCTTAGATGAATTTCAACATCAACAGCTGGTAATCATGGCTGTCTCTTCACCACTAGTTCCAACTTGGATGTCTAGACCACATGTCACAATTCATATGTGCTCATTAGCCAGATAATGTCGCCCAGGTCCGGCAGCGAAGGAGCAATGTACCCGAGAGTGACTCCATGACAGAGCATTGCAGTGCCAGTGGTGGGAGAGGTATTTTCCGTGTCACAAAGAGCCTTATCAGAATGTAATTTTCATTACCAACGAGAGAGATATGCCTCATTGTGTTAGACGGAAGAGCGATTTAATGTGATGTATGGCTGCTTTTCAAAACCAATGCTATCTAGGTCACCCAGACTCCCCAATCTGCTCCGTGTTTTAACAGCTCCCACTGTCTCTCAGGATTTGGGTCACAGTTAACGAGCATCACTCATTTTTCCTGCTACTCTCAACTGTTCGGGGATGTCAAAAGCTCTCAACAAAAGCTGCCATTTATTTATTAATTTGCTCATTTTAGTACTACCTCTGAAGTGCAGAGGAAAACCTCCTTGAGCAAAGTCAATCCAATTTCTGCTTGCACTCCTTATTTTTCTTCCATCGCCATCCAGCTGCTCCGAGTTTCACGAACCGCGTGTCAAGAGTTGCTACCCGGCAGTAAATTGTTTACAGAACAAAACCAGGCATGCTGTAACTTAAACCCGACGTATAGCTGCTCTGCCTTCCTTCACATGGAGCACATCAATCATCCCAAAGCACGGAGAGAAGCTTTTAAGTGTTTATTTCACAACAATAACTGCACAATCATGGAAATACGCAGCTCCTGTTATTGCGTAATAAAAATTTTCACCGTTTAAACAGGAATTTGTTTAATGTGTTGATTAGTTTGCAATTAAATGAAAACCATGAATTCTATCTTTGATTTTTATGTTGCAGGCAAACAAAAGGCGACAATTTATGACAATTGCACTGAGGCTCATTCTATCTGTCTGAGGATAAAAATCATTCATTAACAGTGATCAGTTTTTCAAGTATGTTTACCATCTCAGAGACATAATGGGCAATCACCGAACATGTGCTGATTTTTTAAATCAGATCATCCTTGAGATTCTTCGGATCTCCAGCAAGATTTCCCCCTGAGACCGATGTTTAATAGACTGCACAATCAACCTCATATTGTGAAACAAAAGCAGGCCTCCGTGCATTCCTGCCTCTGATGAGTAACAACGGTTGAACAGCCATCCATCACCAGATATGGCCAATTACACCTCCATTCATTCTGGTCCCGACGGAAAGGCTTCGGATGAAGCTCGTGTTCCTGTGCTGAGGAGTCGGGGGGCCGACCCGTCCCGCGGACCGTCATCCCTTTCTCCTCCAGCTTGGCTGGCACGGCCCGGAGGCTGCTGGAGCGTTTGCTCGACAGACCGGCTCTGGCACCTCGCGCTGGTCATCTTTGTTACAAAATGCCTCCCAGCTTATGGAATAGGACACGTCTGTCACAACCTGTGCCAGCACAGTCTTTCTCTGAACAGCCCTGCTGTGTTACCTTGTGTCACCTATGGCTGCGGACAGCTACATTCACATCCACCTAAAGCTCTTCATCTGTGCTGTGGTAAAATTCTTCATTTAGGCCTTTTGTTCTACTCTACATCGTCTATTATCAGCCTCATAATCGCCCATGAGTTCATGTTACGTTTAAGTGGCCTTACAAGTGTGTAATAGCCATTAAATCTATGATAAGGTTAATTTGCTTTTGTTGGACTAATTAGATTCCTGACTATAGCAGCTGACTGGCATGTGGGTTTAAGCCGTAACACTCCAATCCATCGCATCTCACATGTAAATGCTTGCTGCAATCTAAAAATGATGATATTGGAGAAAATATTTAAAAGATGAGCAATTACAGGAAATTTGTGATGCAAAAAAAAAGTGTGAACAAAACATGAAACATTAAATGAAAGCTGAGGAAGTGAGTGAAGCTGTTATGTGTTAACACCGAACTATAAACTAAACCATTCCCTTTGATTTCTGCATGGATGGCAGCCCTGAAATTTAGTAGTCAGAAGAAAAAGGACCTCTCCTTCTCCTTTTCTCTGCCTCCCCGGGCCTCCATGGGGAACTGATAGCCTCTGCGCTCAGGCTGTTCAGCCACGGCCCATTAGTTCACCTCATTCTGACAAGATGGAGGACCTCTGACGATGGAACAGTAAAGTTTACAAGCGGGAAGGTGAAGGAAAGAAATTGCACTCCAAAAAAAAAAAAAAAACTTACTTTAGGCATTTCACATACTCTCATTTACTGTCTGAGGCCTTATTGCTTCAGGTTGAGCGGTTACAGCTGGTAAACAAAATAAGCATTGCCCCATAGTTGCTTTGCTGTGCAGATTTATGACAGCGAAGGCCTCTGAGCTCTGTGTGTGTGTGGGTGTGTGTTGAGTGTGTCTGCGACATGCTAGGGCATGGCAGGCAAGAGACCAGTGAGGAGCTGGCCTCTGAAGTGCTCCTGCATTATCCTTCCCACCAGCTCAGCTGCAGGATAACTGGGCCCAATTCAAACTGAAGAGGAGTAAAGAGGGGATGAGTTTGTGGGATGCATGACAGAAATGAAATGTACTCGCAGCAGAAGTCTCAAGACACAAAAATCTACGGAAGTTTGCATTTCTGAGGCGGTTACGCTGCTGTAACAGACATATTCAGGATAATAAAGTGTCACCAGCTCCCTCCGGTAACAGTAAACAATAGTACAAAAACAAGGTCTTTTATTCATCTAATCACACCAGGTGCACAGAGCAGGTCTGGAAAACCAGACTCCTGGACCTCTCTCAGAACAGCTAATTGGTGAGTTTAGCTTTCCAAAGCACCTCCTCTGATGATACTCCGCGGATCCCCGAGGAGTCTTTAATTCACTCTTGATTTGGTTTGTTGCTTTGCTGCGTGTCAGTGTCTAACCTGTGTGTTAAACAGGCTTTTCACCACATTGGGATGGTGGGCGAGAAAACTGGGTGGGCTCCAGAAGGCCTGGCAAACATTTTACAGCCAGTCTTTTTTTTCTCTTTGTGATTTGCTTCATATGAATCATTCCTATTCTTTCATCAATCTCGTTACCTCTTCTTTTCTCTCCCCCCCCACCCCCTCTCTCACCCTTGTTCTCTTCTGCCCTCTTTTTCTTTGTCTCTCTTTCTCTACCAACATTATGCCCATTTGTGAAAAAAAGGTTGAAGCTTGTTTTATTCTGCTGCCACCCCACCTCTGCCTTTATTTGTGAGAAACAAAGAACTGTGAACACTAAGGTTTGGTCATTATTTCATGCAGAAAGTAATTAATGAGACAATTAGTGCTTTTTTTCCTTTTCCAATGAGCTCTCTACGACCTAAATAAACAGCCAAAAGGTGTCCTCCTTTAATCGCACATGGGTCATGGATATAATTAAGTTACACAAGAGGCTGTGAGCAACTGTTTCATGGAGAGTTGTTTTGACTATTTGTGTCATGAAAGACTCAGATTGGATTGGGAAGCACTGTAGACAGGGAATATGACTTTCATACACAACAGAGATGCCGTGTGCTTGGGATAAAAGTCACCACGATCAAAACTGCTTAGCACAAAAATGTTACCTGAAGTCTGCAAGACGGCTTTAATGACGCTGAGGGGAAGCACAGAACAGCTTTCTTAAAATGGAAACCTTTTGTTTATCTGCTTTCTGTCACGCTGTGATACCAACACACACAAAACAGGCTGTTGGAGAGGGGATTTTCTTAACGAAGGCTTCTTATTTACTAATTTTAGACCCACTAACCCCACAATGGATCTCTTAACTCTAAAACTAAAACCAGCACGGGATACCAGGCTATCAGTAATATTTCAATATTCTATCATAATGACCACAACCTCAACTACAGCACATTATGTATGAATTATTCTATATAAATAAATTGACATTGACTTATAATATTTTAGTATTTTGATCAATTATGAAATATTGATGATTAAATAAAGCTAATACAATAAAAACATAACAATGAATATAAAAAATAGAGAAAATCTAATGAATGAAAAATGAAATAATTGATAAATAAATCAAATCAAAGAAATATAATATAAATACAAAAAATAAAAAGCAACACAGAAGTAAAAGAATAATCAATACATTAAAAGACTATACTTTAATGCTAAAATTGATTAAAGATAGGACACGAAAAATGTATGTCGTTAACAAAGAAAGCACGAGGAACATTTTCTTAATAACTCGCAATCAAGGACCATTAGGAGATTAATGAATCAATAGTTAACAATTAGATCTTAATTACACATTAATCAATCATGCCCCACTTTCGTCATTAGTTACTCCTAATTAACCCTGATCCGATAACAATGAGACGGACTTAACAATAAACCCTCCAGTTTCTCACACTCTGTTTTCACGATTTCATGCAGTAAAATCTGACCAGCGTTGGTTTGGACTCACTTACAGAATTACATTTACACACATTACATTTTAGGTTCTGTTTCAAGGCTGGTTTATGACCTTATCCAAATAGTGCTCAATGCCCAACATTAACCATGTAGTTTGATATGTGTAGAGCAGTGGTAACATCTGGAGCTTCTGTGAACATCTGTCTCTTTCTCCATTGGCTCTGTTGGACCACGCTGACACCTTTCTGGACCCATTCAACATGTTGGATCATGCATGGGGAAAGAAACACCTCTGATTGGCTGTTTAAGAGCAGCGACTGAACTTTGCAGTCTGCTGAAATATGAAGAGAAAATTATATATTTGGTTATTTGAACTTTTTTATTGGACTCATTATCAGGCTAAGAGCCATATTTGGTCTCTTGATTGGATATACAAAATGCCTCTGCATGCAAGAAAACATAGAACAACACCAATTCTCCACACCAATCATCAAAGATCTATGTCCCAGATACGTCATTTACATATACATCATAGATTGGCTTTCAACATAAAAATGAGAAAAAGCCTTTAGTATTGACCACTTACTACTATAGAGCCTTAAAATCTTATAATATCCTCCTATATGTCAATTACATTCTTCTCTATGGCTGCAGTGATTGCCCAATAAAAAGGTTAAAGAAAATCCAATCAATTTTAATGGATAGCATATGAATCTTTAGAGGCAACCATTTCCAAAGGACTGTTTAGTACTGGCCCAGTCTGGTGACATTGACAGAAAATAATATTAATCTGTGGACACGTCACTAAGTCATGGCCATGGATTATAAACACAGCTGAATGAGATAATTAACTTGTGACCATGTGTTGGTCATATGTGAGAACTTATGTCCATAGCAGGCGCGTAACATGGATCATTTTCATTTCATTTTAATCTTAGGATGAATCATAACGATGTGACTGAACTTACTGGGTTCAGATAACTGAATAGTTTGCTACAAAACAACAAACAGAGACAGGACACCAGGAGCAAATCCCTCCAAAACAGGCAAGTATTCCTACTCTATGGTAACCCTATAGGGAGGAAAACATTAAAAACTCAAAATATTAAAGAACAAGATGGTCTGATACGATGATATCCTGTGATCTTTTGTCACTAGTGTCATAAATAGTAAAGCCCAGTTTCCACTGAGCGGTGCGGTTCGGAAGGGTAAGGATGGTCCAGTCTGCAAGACCAAATGCCTTGTGTGTTGTCATATTACTGCACCAACAACAAACGACTCTACAAACAACAACAATGGAGGTCATCCAGCGGCTCGGCTTTTACCAGACCTTACTGTTGTTTGCGGGCATCCTTTTCCTATTATCTTTCCCAACGTCGACTCAGCAGTAACGTTTGTCATGGTCAGAGACGTTTTTCTGTCAGACAATCAATGGATATATCGTGTGACACCAGTATCTCCGCCTTGACCACACCAGAACATTTTCCAATGCACCTAAAACTGAAGGGAGTCCAGAAATGGCGTGGTCTGGTTCGGGTGTATGGGCTCCTTTTATAATGGAAACACACAAAATAGCATACCAAACCGTACCGACCCCAAATGCACTGTTCAGTGGAAACGGGGCTATATGAAACCCTAGATTAAGGCTTAAGGTTCACACTTTTAACTAAAACAATATATGGCCACTTGATAGCATCTTATTCTCACATGTAAGTAATAAGCCTGGACTTTGTGTGTTCTCTCCAGGTACCCCGGCTTCCTCCCACAGCCCAATCCATGTTGGGTTAACTGGTTTCTCTAAATTTTCCCTAGTCGTAAGTGTGAGTGATTGTTTGTATCTCTATGTCGATCCTGCGATGGACTGCTGACATGTCCAGGATGTACCCCACCTATCACCTATCAGCTATACTGGGATAAGCTCCAGCCCCCTGTGATCCAAATCGGAATGGGTGGGTATAGAAAATGGATGGATGGATGGTCACCAGACAAGCTCCATAGTTTTTAACTGCAGAACGTCAATAAATCCACTGGGAGGCAGAAACATGTATCAAATCTATACAACAGGATTTAATAATTTTAGGAAATCTTTTGATCATATTAGCACATTTATGCATGATCATTACATGCTTAAGAAACATGTAAAAAAACCAATTATGTGTCATAGGTTTATTTAATTATTTAGTTTAAATACATGAAGCAAACCTGACTGAACTAAAACTATGTTGGATGCTAAAAAGTAAGCTAATAACATTACAAAAACATTATTTAAAGCCTGTTTTACCTTATTGACAATTGAGGACAGAAATGCAAAATTGCGTCTTTTTGTGCAGGCATAGATTTTACGTCATACTCAGCTGGTCGGGGTCATCTCTAAGGTGTGTTTAGTCATCTCTAAGGTGTGTTTAGTAACCTCTTAGGTGTATTCACATGTATCTTTTCCCCAAGAAGCTGGAAACATGAAGAGAGACAGTGAAGTGATGCCTTCACCACTTATCTTGATGTCAGCTTGGTGTATGAGAGCCTTTAAGCGACAGGCCCTAAGATGCGTAACGTGTCAAGTGAGCATCAACCCCATTATGACAGAACAAGTAATGCTTTAGTTAAGTTCATGTAAGTAGTTGAGTTTGAGCAGCACTGCTTTTTATCATTGAATTACACAATTTGTAGGGACTCATCTGAAGAGCAGATCAGGATATGAGATCATTAGATCGTCACCACCAGCAGAAAAGTGGATAAAGTTGCATGGATCGTATCCAGGACTCAATATTCTTTCACATGCATTGATTTGATGTTGCAAATAACCAAATCATATGTTTTTAAAACAAAAAATTCATGTTGTTTTTTTCTTTTCTTTCATTAAAAAAACAACAACGTTTTTTGGCATTAGTGGTCTTTATTTGAAAGTTATTCATTAGGAAAGGGGTCAGAGAGAGAGAAATTGGACAAAATGCAGCAAGGGGCCACAGGCCAGGACACAGATTTGGCCTGGTTGCATTGAGGAGCTTCAATCTCTGTTTATTTTAAAATTGGGAGCGCTGGGTAGTTCAACTGGCTGACTGGGCCTCTCAGTTTTAAAATCTTTAATGCTAATAATCTATTTGGCTACTTGGATCCAGTGGAATTGAGTTGTGAATGCAACATTAATATGAGAACTTGGCAGCAAACAGCTGACTGATTGTGTCTTGTTCCCAGCCATTTGGCAAAGTCCAGTTCCTCTGTTTTTGTTCTCCACCAACTCCAGCTGGTTAATTATTGCCATATTATCCTCTGGTCAGTTGGTGCTGGATGTTGAAGATCTCATTCAGCTTCACAGGGCTTTGCAATGGCAATAATATCAACCAATCAAAGAGAAAACATGTTTTTTGTGTATCGTGGGGTAAAATTATTATCCAGGTTCACTTCTCATTTACAACTCCAGTTCCAACAAAGTTGTGATGCCGTAAAATACAAATGAAAATAGAATGCAATGATTTACAAATTCCATAAATTCCTTGTAGAACAGAAACAACTTCCCCCTGACCTCCGCAACATAGACTCACTTCCACTCAAAACTTATCTTTTCAAACTCTGCTTCTCCCAATGATCCTCCCACCAAATTATTCCCCAGTGTCCTGTTTTTATACTTTCATATTTCTATATTAATTTTATGTATTTGCTGTAAGGTGACCTTGAGTGTCATTAAATGCGCCCAGAAATAAAATATATTATTATCATAATTATGATTATGAATAACATGATGAAACAGAGACATTTTACCATTTCATGGTAAATATGAGCTCCTCTTAAATCTGATGGCAGCAACACATCTGTAAAAAAGTAGTTCCAGGGTGATGTTCAGCACCATTACATCATCAAATTAAAAAATCTAATCAAATTTTAAAAAATCAGCTAATATTTTCCATGAAATGTCCCAGTTTTAACATCTTATATGTTGTTTGTGTTGCATTAGTAATACAATATAGGTTTATTATAAGTCACTGCATTCTGTTTTTATTTATGTTGTGCAAAGCATTCCAACTTTTTGGGCATTGCGTTTGTCTAAAATGTCTCACTATTTACTGTATGAACCACACAACAAGCTGGTGGGATTTGGTTTAGGAAAAAAAGCTCTTTTTTTCTACCATAAAATATCTTAATTGGGCCTGGGTGTCTTCCCCAAAACACTGACACAAGAAGTATTTTAAAGAAGTGAGTTAAAATAAGAAGAAAAGCCATTCAATGCTTTCACGACAACATAAGGACCTCAAATCCATTTTCACAAAGTACTTTTAACCATCTCTTGTTCTCTCCGGAGGGCAGCTTTGATGTTGTTCATCTTCTCCCTTTGCAAACTATCAGGTATTTTGTAAATCTGTTCCTTAAGTGGAGCTGAAGAAACACACACACACACACACACAAAGACACACAAACAGTGTAGTCCCCTGATGACATCACAGTATGTGCGTTTGTAATTAGTGAATCTCCCACCACACCTCAACTTCTCTCATTAATCTCACATGAGTGATTAGGCTGCTGCAACGTATGGAACCACGGGAGGTGTGAAACTGGGTGTGAAACTCTTGTCATCTCATATGTTATCGCCCTCCAGAGACTTAGGGGGGGGTTTAAACCAAGGCAGGCACACCCCATTGGCAGCTAATCATGCTGCTAATGATAAGTGAAATATCTGCCTGCCTCTCATTACAATGGCAATGCAAGGTCAAGATCTCACACAGATAGTGACAGCGCACCAGCAGCCACGTCTCACCGAGGAGCTGCCTCCTCTGTGTTTTCTGTTGTTTTTTTTGTATAAACCCACGGCGGAGGCTGCATAAAAGCCTGAGTGAAGCCTTCTGAATATGACACTTGATGGCTGATTAAAGCAAAGCATCAGCAGTGTCTCCAGCTGCGATGCTCTGATGAAAAGTGATCTAAAGGGTCTCGTCAGAAGACGTCATGCTGACCGCTGCTGGTTGCTTTCTGTTTAGTGCAACTCCACATCAATAATAGAGCAGCTCCTTTCTGCCAGTGCTGCAGCAAGACAGATGTGTGTTTAATTAAAAAGTTTGCAAAGCTCCAAGCCTGAAAAACTGTGGGCAATTAAGAATATTAAATGTCATTAAAGTCATTTTTTACACATGAGCTTTTTTAAGAGAATGCAAAGGCAGTTTGTTCGGGACTTTTTGTGAAGTTGCTGCTGGAACGTCTTCCCCAGCGGGAAACTTTCTGCTGGAGATGTGCTGTCTGTTTCAAACCCACAGGAGGCAGGAAGTGATGCAAAAATAAAGCTGTGGAATTGCTGTTTTATTTACAGCATGTTGAGAGCAGAAGATGAGGCCAGTGTTAACTTTGACTACAAATTTTCATCCAGTTGTAGTAATCATTTATTCATCCGAATCATTTACTGTTTCAGTCAACCAAAAAAATTATATTAAAGTAGACTCAGTCAGTAGATTTAATATAAAGTGTAAGAATGAGAATATTACGGTGGCCTGGAAGCGCAAAACAAATTTACATTTTGACCGAAACACTTTCAACATTTCAACGAAAAAACACTTTTACATGTTCAAACAGTCAAAATGTAAAAGTGTTTTGGTGGATGTAAATT
>JBBBVU010000008.1:5382982-5397916 GCA_037177055.1 Atherinosoma microstoma
AAACAAATTTACATTTTGACCGAAACACTTTAACATTTCAACGAAAAAACCCTTTTACATGTTCAAACGGTCAAAATGTAAAAGTGTTTCGGTGGCTGTAAATTTGTTTTGCACTTCCAGGCCACCGTAGAATATACTTGCTTTTTAACCTTGTGTTCATGTCAGTAACCAGGCCGGTTAGGTCGGGGTGTAAAGGTGCATTCACACCTGGATACTCCGGGGGACTTGGTTCGATGGGGCAGGGTATTCTGAAATATTTTGCACCTTTGGTTTGGTTTTACATTAGACTTTACTCAAGCGGACCAAACCGCCTGGATAACGTCATGCAGTTACAATATTTTCTCGCTCAGGCTGGTATTCTCCAAAACCACCACTGACCAGCAAGAATGAAGAAGAAAATCCAACTTGTTGATTGGTCAGGCCCCAAAAAGGCTCGTTTTGGAGCAACACCAAGTCTCTGTAGCCTGGGTTTCTGTTTTTACTCTAAAGATATAGTTTTCAACCAGAATCTGTCCAGTATGAGCAAGGCAATGCAGGTTTATTTGTATAGCAAATTTCATGCACAAGACAATTCAAGGTGCTTTATATAAACATTAGAAGCATTACAGCGGGAGCAGCAGGACAGGCAGCAACTTATCCGACATGTTGCGCTACGACACATCCAACGTCATTTCCTTTGAATTGAGACCTTCGGTTTTCAAGCAGACCAGAGTTCTTTTCTTTGGTCCACACCAGCATCCGAATGTGCTTTCACACTGCTCCCAAAGGATCGTACAATCCGTGGAAGTGGACCAGGGTTCGTTTTAAAGCAGACCAAACAGGGCCGGTGTAAATGAACCCTAATTGTTCACATACTTGCTTTCTATCAGAGGATTCCACTGGGAGGCAGGTTAGAGAACTCAGACCAGATAGAGCTGCTGAATTTATGGGGCTGTAAACAAATGGATAACATAGAAGAGGCTAGCTTTTGGTTTGTTTTGAGATCATGAGAGAAAAAGTACGCTGAGTTCTGTCTTTGAGACTTGCCATCATCTTTACCATTATTGACCCTGTAATCTTACATCCGGTCCCTATACTACCCCTACTGGTTACTCACATATTGCATGTGTAGCGTTAATATCTGAGGACACAAAATTCTCAAGGCAACCTTGACAATCATGGATGTGTGTAATCAAAAGCAAATTTACATTTTTGGCTTTAGGATAGCACTTTACACTTTTTTTTGCAAGAAGCTTGACAGTTACGGGAAATGATGTCATGCAAAGCAGGAAGGGTGAAGCTCTGCATTCCACGCAACGCGCACGTTATTACATCGAGCATCTGAACCTCATTATAGAAGATGAATATACTTAGAATACTGTTTCTGTACATGATGATTTAAAGACGTACCTGTATAATTCGTACTGAAATGTGGCAGCATGTGTCTCCCATGATGGTTTATTTGATCCAATGTTAACAGATGCATAGGGGTGAGTCGTTATAAATCATCCAGTTAGGATAGCATTTTCAGAGCTCACTGTAAGTTTAGTTTGTGATGGTATTTCATCCTTGTTACGACTCTAAAATGTTATACTCTTTATGTATGATGCTTAATGTAATGTTTATTTTTTTAATGCTATGTAGAGCTGCACGAGGCAAGTTTCAGCCTGTAAATTTTGATTTAACACAGATGGTTTTATGCAGCAAGTATCCTTTGTGATTTTTTAGTTTTATATGACATAATTGTAGATTCTCACAAGTTGGCTGTTTGGTGTTTCTGAGGTGGAGCAGCGGGAATGCCATTCATTTGGTAATGACATCACATACTCTCGGGCTATAAAGTTGACTCTATCCCAACTTACATTTAGGAGCCAGTCAACTGAGTGTAAGGACTTGGAGCATTCCCAGCTCCAAGTCCTAACTTCCGAGTCAAATGTGCATCATTCAGTCGATAATTGGGTTATCTAAAGTACACATATTATATAGCTGAGCTAAAAGCCCTTTTCTTTAGTAATGCCATGAAAAAAGGATTAAAGATAATTAAAGTGTTGTCCAGGACCTAATCATGAGTTAGTGTAAATAGAGTTCCCTTAAGACCCGAATGTGATTTAGGAAATGCAGCTGGTTTGGTAAAAGTAGGCTCTGGTTCCCCAACTATCCATTAAGAGAGTGGGATAAATCTTGGCCTCAGGATACTGAGGCAAGTTAATCTGTTCCTGCCTTTAGTCTTTCTTCTGTTTGATTTATAATCTGTGCCAGTGACTGATTTCAAACAGCACAACACTAATGCAAATTGTACCTAAAATTGTAAATAATTTAGCCACATGTCTTTGATTAAAACTTTGTCAACTTTTCTAGATAGAATTACTTATACCCAGAAACAAATTTCTCAAACTTGTTAATTATGAATAAATAAATAAATAAATAAATAAATGCAATTTTCTAAAAACAGAGAAGCACTGTACTCCGTGAGAAAAGGATGAATCAGGGGAAATGAAATCCCTTGAGAATTGAGTCTGATAGCTACACAGGCTGAACTGAACATCTCAATTACCTCCAGGGGGCTGAAGAGGCACTGCAGTAAGGAGATGTAGCAGATACAATATTTAAATTGACTTTCAGTGGAAGAAAAAAATGCTGCTAAGCTTATATTTGATTATATATTTCATAAAACACTGCCACAAATGGGGATACAAATGCATCTCAGCTGCTGCTGCCAGCCTGCCTCACTGTTAAAATCATCAGCCAAATATGGAGCTCTTGTCCTTCTGCGGGGGGAATAGGCTCGTAGAACAGGCCAAAGGGATGAAACTGAAGGACTTCACTACTCAGAGGTGATGGATGCTCTGCTGCTTATGGAGCCTCCTGTAGTGCATCTGTGAGAGCAGATGAATGGGGAGGAGAGGATGGTAAACTGGGTCACACGAACGTAGCGTTTCTGGGTAATGCGGTGAAAACGCTGGAGGAATGCAGTTGGGTGGTTGCACGTGCATACAACTGGGGCAGAGTGACTATAAAGTGACTCGATTTGCTCTTTTACTGACTGCTCTGGAGCTTCTGGCATTACTGAGAAGTTACGCATTTAATTTGCAAACGTAAATAGATTTTTTTCAGTTGCTGGAAAAAAAAAAATCTCAGAGATGAAACTCTGCAGGTTTTGATCTTTAACGTCACACAAGGTGATGCACATCTTCATTCAAAATGTTAGTAAGGAAGCATGTTTTTTATCAATAAATGTAAATTATTTGAAAAAAGGTCATCTGGAAGTACACCACATTCTGTAAACAACCAACATATTTTGGAGCAACTCTGATCTAAACTGAGCCAGTCTCAATCCTGTGATATTTGATTTTCTGTTGCTTTAAAACGTACTTATGTTTCACTGCCTTAATCTGATTAGGACTCATAAACCAAGCCAACATGAAGAACAGGCACTGATGAAAGGCACCCTGCTGGGTCTCCTCCCATTACTAGTGTCTGGAAAAAAATAAAACATCCCATAAACAGACTGCAGAGATGAATTCCTACTGTTGTCCAGGGCATACAATCCAAGCTTGTGCACAAAGAGACCACATAAGCCAGTGCTGAAGCAGGCAGACAAATGTAAGAATGTATAATATACAATAATGTAAAGTGGAGATTTGCTAGCCTCTAAATGTTAATGCCAACATCGGCTTCCTAATGGACAGCAGAGGGATCCAATGCAGGGTCACAAGCCAAGAGAAACTAGTCACCAGCCTTTCTGATCTGAGAACAAAAGACGATCCGGTGAGTAGCTCCGTTAGACACAGGAATTAACTCCCAGGTAGATTTAAGTTAAATGACTGCTCTTTTGCCACTGCCTGCTGCTAAATTACAGGTGCAGGCTTATCGGATCAGATCAGATCAGTAAGCTGGATTCAAGATGGATATATACTCCTGGTAAAAGTAAACCACTGCTAGGTATTCAATAGTATTATTTTTGCCCCTTTTAGTTACAAAAACATGGCCTTCGATGTAAATATTAGAGGAAAAAGGCTTTCATTGTCTAAACCCATCCATTTCCTTTACCTGCTAATCCAATTCAGCATCATGGAGGGGCTGAAGCCTATCTCAGCAGCTATCAGAGAAGAGGTACACTCTGGACAGGTCGCCGGTCCATGAAGGGCCAACACAGAGAGACAAACAACCATTCACACTCACTCCTGGGGAGAAGTTTGAGTGATCAATCAACCTATAGTGCATGTTTTGAGACTGTGGGAGGAAGTACCTGGACAGAGCCCCCGCATGCACAAGGACAACATTCAAACTCCACACAGAAAAGCTGAGATTCAAACCAGAAACCTGGCTGTGTGACGACCTTATTATCAAAATGTTCTTCATACTTCCTCCTGCTCTCAGAGTTTCTACATGATTTTAACCAGTCAAATTACTTTGGGAGACATCTCTGCATAAAAAACTCTTAATTAGTCCTACTTTTAAATCTTATTGCATTTAGCTACCCTTCATTAACACTGCAGGAGAGGCACTGCCCTTCATTAAACAACAGCTTGCAGATATGTAGCCATTCCCCCTTTACAGAACATAAGTTATGACACCACTACATTTGGAGATGAGTAGATAAATGCACCTCTTACACATTTTCTGGTGATTCTCAGTTGAATGACTAGCTCATCCAATCATATCCATGGCTGTGGTCCAGTTTATTAATTACTTCCATCCTTAAACTCATATAACACTGTTAATGGGGGGGAACTGTAGATGAACAGCTCCCTGCAGCTTTGTTGTGGTCCATGGTTTTATTCTCTCACTCAGTTAAAAACACCCTGAGCTTTTTTCTTCCAATGTAGCTTAGATAAAAAATTTAAATATCTGTTAAATATATTGCAAGGGAGCAACATTGACTTAAAAATGTCCATCATCAATGCGTCCATGTCATATACCAGCTCATATCTAAGGACATTAATGTGAGGACAGCATGCCACTTCACCACATATCACATCATATATCTTGACTAGAGCTTGGCATGCCTGCCAGCCTAGGGGCGGCTTTCCGCTCCAATCTAATTTCATTAATATCTGCATGTAGAAGACCTTTAATGGATGGTGGAAGCTTCCACAATGAGTTGAGGGGTGGGGGGGTGGGGTCCTTTACCTTGGCACAGATAAGAAGACAAACTAGATTTGAGGGCGGATAGATCTTGTCGGCAGCACATGCCGCCTCTTGGCAAGGGAAGAGAAGTCAATACTGAGCGGAGCCTTTTTCACTTCCTAAGATTTACAGTATCTGCAGCTCCACAGTCTCATACTTCAGTAGATGAATGAGTATTTCATTCGGTGCCAACTGGCGCAACACGAGTTGAGCTGAAGGTCATTGTGACTCATTTCCAGCTCAGAAACTGGGTGGCTGGAAAACAGAAGCTGCTAAATCTCTGCTACGGACTTGTTTTAATGGTACAAAGCAGACACCTCTGCGGAAAAAAGGAGCAGACTGCAGCCTCGTGTTCGTACAGCACCGACGCAACAGACACGTACGAAGGCGTCAAAGACAGTTGAGAGTACAGTTGTAGGGAAGTGGGTGCAGATTGTTGTGGAACCTCAAGGCATATGGCAGGGCGCCCCATGCCTTCCAGCTAATTGAGTCCTAATGAATCATTGGTTTGGCATGCTACATGTCCCTCGTGATGGCTGGTGTCATTGATGCATTGAAGATGCCCAGTCTTCTGGAAGTGAACTGGGCAGTGATGGCCGCTCTGGTTGAACTGTTGGCTTCACACTGAACACTTCAGTCACTCATCAGATGTTACAGACCAAGGAACAAGGATTACCAGCCACCCAGCTATGCCCATTGGAAAGCATTGTGCGATGGGCTGGCAATTCATTGCCCCATTTGACTCCAGTAACACACGCTATAGTGTTAGGGTCCCCTGATTGTTGCCTGGGTCACTGCGATATGGCTGTAAGAGTGCACTTGAGTTCAACAGGGCTGAAGTGCTGCTTTTATATGGGCTTATTTACATCTAAATGAAATTCAACCATTACATTAGCCTTGATTAGCAACAAGTTCTAACACAGTTTTTCTTTATGTCAGATAATTTACACTTTATCATTGTTTTGTTCAATGTGTAATATAATACGAGCCAAAACAATTGTGCTGCAGCGTGATAAGGTTTGATGCTTGTAAACAGAACAGTGCCATATTACTTGCATAAGTGGATATTAGAGAGAATTGAATGAATTCATATTTAATAAGACATGAAATAGAAATAGAGTTGCAATTTGCAGGCTCATTACAAAGGGAGAAAAACAAGCAGGGTAATATCCTCTATTCTATGGGGGAGGGTGTAATAAAGTGTAGACCTTTGTCCAATTTTGTTTCTGGAACAGTTCCAGCCCAAATATACAGGGGAACAAAGTGGTCGTTTAAACCCTTTCCAATTTCAGGTTTTATATTTTGCATAACTACTTGTTGATGCCAATGAGAGGAAATGAATCTTGGGTCCATGTATCTCCGCTGTCAGAGGTGAAATGATGTTTTAAAGTTCTTTACTGGAAGTAAATGACCAAAGACTTATGTATAGGAAGCAGGAGGCTGCATCTTGTTACCTCAATTTAACTCAAAGACTGGAGATGTGAGTCCTGTCTAACATTTTAGCTTTAAAGCGCTATGGAAAAAGATGAAATCGGTATCTAGTCCTGCATCAAATAGCTCAAGTCTGGGGTATAAATCAGTTCCGGCTCTGATTGGCGTTGATGCGAGTGCAACACCTGGGAGCATATGTTCATTTTGCTGAGGGTGCTGCACTAAGGGCCGCAGGAATGGGCACAGCTCTTCCCAGAAACACCCATTTATCAACCAGACCTGACTGGCTGGCTGTCAGGCAAGCCAAATACTAAGAAAATATATTAATTAAATGGGAAAGTCATGCTTTTCAAAGTGCATTCCACCACCACTACCTGCATTTTACAGCATACCCTCCCTTCATGTTGATGCAGCTTACAGGGTTGTCCTCTGGGAAATATGTTGGAAAGTATGTTGTAGCTGTTTGAGGGTAAATACACAACTACTGGCAATGGGAAGGAGTTAATCCACTTATTTAAGTGGGTGTGACTGGGTTTAACAATTCACTTTACTGTAAAATCATATTGGACTGATGGCCAATACCGAGTGGTCGGCAAGTTTCTGTCCAAACTTGTCAAATGACGTATCTAAAGTTTACCATAACAAACAGTTTGACAATTTTCTGTTTAATTTAATTCTAAGACTCGGGGTAATTATTGGTAATTTTAACTTACTGTTTCCAATTTAGAGCTAGTCTGGCACATGCAAAACAACTTCTTTTCAAGGGTATAATTGGATATGACATTTATACCTCCACAGTTCATACTTTAAGTTCTTAACTCTGACACATTTTTCGCCGCAAACCGACCTGTTCTCAACTTTATTTGCACCTGTCATGCTGATTACGCTCCCATTGGAGCATGTGCATCATTCAGCTTCCTACAATGCACCACTATCTGAACAATCTCCCTCTTTTGTCCGGCCAAGGCAGTCATCCTCACCTCTGACCTGCCTCTGCCAGGAGCCACGTCATCATTAATGAATAGACTGAATGTGATAAGCCTTCCAGCTAAATGAGAACCAAGACATAATCTTGCAAACTCATTAAAACGGCATTTTATAAAAAAAAATCAATAAATAAATAAAAAATTGAGGCCAATCCAGCAGTCAAAAACTATATTCATGTCACTAGGACTCCTGCTCATTATGAATATCTTAGTTCAAGTGGAGGTAATGTTACTGCAACATGAGAAAAAACAGTAATGTGATAGTTTACCAACCTTCTGGCAATACATCAGGAAAGAGCAATGTAATGGTAAAATAGAATTTTTAAAGGGCTTCAACCAAACAGCAGAAAATATTGATCCAGAATCCTTCCAACTGTGCTCAAATTATGCAAAAATTTCTAATCACTTTCAGCGTTTTACAATAATTGCAAAAGAGGAAAGAGCAATTTGGTCTTAATTGAATGAAGCATCGCTTCAATGTGTTGCATTTGCTGTCATGAGCTAAATTAAGTGTTTCGATTCCACTGGGAGAGACCCAACAAAGAAGCTCTTACTGAAGAAGTTAATGCTCTCTAGTGTTTTGTTCAGCTCCATCTTAAAACCCACATCACACGCTGGACTGCAAAGAACTGTCTTGGGATGACAACTGGAAATTGCTCTATACAGTATGTGTGCTCTGGTGGTGTGTGTCTGTGTGGGGAGCCAGTGAGCATAGCTTAGGATCTGTTGCAGAACATCCTCGGTAAGGAGATTATAAGAGGCGGTTTGGCCAACTGGCTGAAGTGGCACATGAACTTTGGCACCAAAAGACCGGATGCTAATACCGGCCTTCGCTCCACCGGTTCACAACACATGCATGACTTCACTGGAACCAACAAGATGTAGAGTACAGTAAGCGAGCTGCATTACTTCATCAGCATCTGGTTCTACAGCTGCTAGTTGTGTTATTCTTTTCCAATGCAGCAGCAGCAACCATCTCCTTTTGTAGGCCTGCTCTTTTATGGGCACTCAAGCAGAAAACACGGGGTATCATGAGAGGCATATGGCCCAGTTATGAACTCTGCATTTGAACTGGTTTTATTGGCACATTTTCAGTTTTACCCAAGAGGGAGGTTGGGTTTTAAGAAGTTACAATAAAATCAAATAAAATAAGAGCAAATTAAACAATCAGCCTATCTTTAATATTAACAAGGAAATTTAACATTGAACTGTGATAGAATATTTAAAAAAGGAAAACTTACCTTTTCCTTTAAAAGAAAATTGGGATTAGTATGTGTTACACACAATCTAAACACATTACAGACTGGAAAAGTTTTATCCTCAGTTATTCCAGACAAAAAAAAAAGAGAGAGAGAGGATTAAAGGCTCCAGCGATCTCAGCATCTCTCAAAAATCAAATAAAGCGGCGCAAGTGCCAGAAATGACGCATTTTTAGATGCTGACCCACACCAGGAGCTTCCGCGACTAACTGGATTGCTTCCGCCCACACGATGACCCATGAACTTTAGCTGCTGACCATTACAAAGACCTACACGCTGGTTGAGGCAGATTTATTTTCCTTCTTTTTTTTGGCTCATCGCTGCAGGTCAGAGCGGCGCTGATGCGCTGCGCTCTGCGCTCCCATCCAAGCATTCATCCACAGGTCCTCAGCGCCCAGTGCAGCGTTTTCTAACCACTGATCAATACATTTATCAACATATGCGTCATCATTCACCCATCCACCTAGCATCAGGTTAACACACAGACCTTTGAGGATGATTTACTGCTGTTGCAGCAGTATACCTCTTCATTTGAATATTTGGGGAGGGAGGGGAGAGCTCACTGCCGAGGTGGAAAGAGCGTCCCCCCCTTTTTTTTTCCTCCTTAAATTGAATCTTTAGATGACATCGTGTTGCCTGAAGCATCACAGCCCCGATGTTTAGCTGAGGCATCGATGTTTTTTCAACATAACGTCAAATGTCAGCTTTATATTTGTCCGCAATTCAATGTGGGACAGCAGGTTAATTTGACAGGCGACCGGCGTTTGCGCTTTACCAGGACTCCACATTTATATCCACCCCGAGCACTATCAACGGATCAGACTCACCAGCTTAATTTCTAACCACGTTTTCTTTCATTTTAACTCTTCTATATGTGACTGCTCCCCCCCGGTCTCAGATATGTACGGACCGGTCCGCAACCCATTTCCATTCAGCGGCCAACGCATCCTGTCCATAAATCTTGACACGCCGCTGAGCTGCCTCGCATCCTTAAACAGCTCTTTAGCCTCACAGTTTTAAAAAGACTCGTTTTCATACAACTGAGATGTTACTCACCTGTTCTCAGCGGATGCTTCCCTGAAGTGTCCCATTTAAGCGTTTTAATCCACATCATTTGTGCGCTCTATTTTTTTTCTCCCCAATGATGAGAGAGAGGGAGAGGAGAGAGGGAGAAAGCTAAGAAAATCCATTTGTTAATTCCATTTTTGCGGACGCACAAGGTGAAATCACATTGTCTTTGCTTTTTAAATTTTCAAAATTCTTCCATATTTCTAGAGAAAATCCGCAGAGCTCTGTCTTCTTCCTCTTCTTCTTCTTTTATAATTTTTTTTTATCTTCTTCTCTCCAGCGCTGAAGTTGCCTGGTTACCCCCGTTTCTCATTCAAGGAGTCTGAAGCGCAGCGTACAGCGGCCAATCATAGCGGCAGCCCGAGAGATTAACTATTTCTTGGCTTCACTATTCTAGTTTCAGGCTAAAATGAGGAGAGTAGGCGGGGAAAACTGGGCCCCCGGTGATAGGAAAAAAAAATTAAAATGCACAGAGAATAATGTAGAGAGAGAGAGGGGGATCCGTTGGAGGGAGAATGTGTGGAGGGGGAGGGGACATATGGGGGGATTAAACATTTTCGAAAAATAAAGGATTCTGGAGAGGAGGAGGGACCAGTTGCCACTTATCACAACAACAAAGAAGAAAGTGAATAATATTCCAGCTTTCCAGGCTGTTATGTAAACTGCTGCTCTTCCAGTGGACAATCTGTCTGGAAGGAGCATGCGTCCCATTTCTGAAATCCCTAAAAAGCAATCCATCAGGGTAATTGATCATTCTCTTTTAACCAGCCATCCATCAAGCAAGCCCCCCCCTCCGTCTATCACCCCTGTCCCAGTCCAGTCACCTCATCATACGCTGTATTGATTTCAGTTCCAACCCCCCTTTCAGATGGGGTTAAAGGTGTAAGGGAGCGCGCCAGGTTCAATCACTGGTACACAGCACGAGGGGGCTTATAATGACCACCCATCTCCGTGGTCTGTTCTCTGAGGGAGGGCTTTTACATCCAGGTCAAGCCCTCAAACACACACCTAGCAGTGTGTAACCCAGTCTTTCCGCCGCACTGTTGGCTGCAGACTGGTCCCCCCTCCACCACCCTGTAGGGTGCCATGAAGAAGGCCTGCTGCATTATGGGGGATCAGTAGGGGGTCCTGACAGTGAGACAAGAAGCTTCTGGAAGAGACAGCAACCAGTGGGTGGGGGATAACTGGCGTGTTGGGGAGCGCACACTCAAGGTGGGGAACAGTGCAGCAGATAAATCAGAGTTTTGTTAGGTTTTGTTCCTAAGTTTTTCTTTAAGTATATCCCTCACACACACACTGCAACGATAAGACGTGTCAGTCATACATGATTCATGTGTGGGTGCAAAGAGAATTTACATGTGATAAAAATAGAGTTTGTCTTCAGTCTTTTATTTTCATGTTGCCGTGACAGACAGTAAAGTAAACCTTTCTGTTCTTTAAAACATGATAAAAAGTGATCTAATCCTTATAGTTGTGAAAAACAAAGAATGTATTAAGAATTAAGAAGGTAAGTAGCAGCCAAGTCCTGCTAATCAATACACTTGATCAACTGATCATCATGCGAAAAAAAGCATAACTTTGGGCAGTTTGCTGGTCTGATGCAACCCAAACAGGAAAAACCAGATAAGTATTAGCCACCGCCACTGGTCCATGTCAACAGATTAATCTGCATACACTTTAGGACTATATCTCAAGCCTTTATGTTTATATATCCAAAGTAAAAACCAAAAACAGCTCAAACATCTCATACCAACTGTCAAGCACGGTGGTGGAGGAGTGATGATTTGGGCTTCTACTATTGACATTAGTCAATAACTGTTTAAACAGGACAAACACAGCAGCACATCTAGAACAGAATGACTGAAAAAAAGAAGAAATCAAGGCGTTACAGCGAACCTGTCAAAGTCCAGACCTCAACCTGACTGAAATGTTGTAGCGGGACCTTCAGAGAGAAGAAGTGTTACATGTTCATTAATCAAACTTAAACTTAGCACAAAAAGAAAGGAAATGTGTGTTTGGTTGATTATTTTTGTTGTAACAATACCTCATGGTCATCAATCTTGTGCTGTTGGAAAGCCTGTTTTTTTCCATTTTAAACTGAGCCACATTTAAAAGGAAAATGCTTTTATAGGATGAGAAGCAGAGGAGAGGATGTGGGTTGCGCCCATGAAAAACTTGCCAAATCTTCTCTGCCAATGCCAAACAGCTGATTCTGCTACTGACTCTTGTTTGATGTTGTTTATTGAATTAGATGATTGAACTCTAAAGAAACAAGGCACATTGGCAATTTAACAATTTGTTCATTTAGCAAACAGGGGCCTCGAGACGCTGGAAGAATGCATAAAGAGCCAGGATTTGTCTCAAGTCAGCCAATGTTGTTCTGTTGGTCACTCTGGCACCAACAGCACGCCCAAGCTGATCCTACAAGTGTTCAGTGGGGTTGAGGCCATGGCATCCTCTCCTCTCCCAGATTCCTATAGTCTCTGATAAAGCGCTTTGTGGGGGCAAGCTTAAAGATCTTGGAGGATCGGGTTCAGTTTAGTTAGTTTTTCATTCAACTTTTCCATTTTTGGCTCAGTTTTTAGTAAATAAATAGTGTCATGATGTAATATATCATGTGTTTTTTGTTCATTTAAAGTTGTATCTGTGAAATTAAAAAATTTAAAAAGGGACCAGATGATTTTTATCATTTTTTTTCGGTCCGGAGTCTTAAAGGCTTTACTCTCTGTTTCACATGACTGTAGCTGGCGTCTCCCCATCCCACAGATGATAAATGAAAATAACAGTGTTGGGGTCTTTGCCGCCCAGTGGGATCAGTGTGTGTTTATATGGTTGCACCGTTGTCGATGTAAAAAGCATACACGCACATATACACACACACACACACACACAACACTTTGTGGTTGATTGACATGTAGCTCTTGGCTTGAGCGCAGCTTAATCCTGCTGCTTTCACAGATGGACTCAGTCTTTCTCTTTTTGTTTGGGTGTCACCAGCATTGGCATGTATACACACACACACACACACATCCCCTGTACAGTACCATGTACTTTTGTTTACTGGGGATGGAGGCTAATCCCCTCTGTAGCCCTCCCTCTCTTTAGCGGCCACCCCTGCCGCCATCAACACACACACATGCACGCACAAGTGCACACAGGCATCTACACTTTGGTCATTAGAAAAACAAAGGAGGTCAGTGTCAGGCAGCTGGGTTCTGTGAGGCGAGAGTTAATCCTCGTTTTCAAGGCCCAGAGACAAAAAAGAGAGCTCACAGATGAAATGTTTCAAGAGTTACACATGAACACGTTGCACTTTTACCACCTTGCTCATTCACCCATCCATCTTCCCAACCTTACAGACCGTTTCTGGTCTGGTCTCGGCTCTTAGAGGCTGCTGCTGTGCATTATTAGGCAGAATTAAGAGAGGAACAATGAGGCTTTTTCTCCCCTCCCTACTCACTAATCATATTCCAGTTCTGCAAAAGCTTTGATTTCCATGTAGATGGAGCTGTGTTGATAACAGAAGGGATCTGCCCCGGAGAAACGAGGCAGAGCGATAAGATAAGGCGAGCAGATCCCCGTCCACACAAAAAACACACAAAGAAGGGAGTCATCACCCCACATGGCGGTTAATCTTCATTCAATCCAGAGATTAGCAAAGTCAAAATTGTCACCCCAGGAAATGATTAGTCATCTCCCATCTGGGAGACGGTTTACTGGTCGCCACCCTGGAATCTGGTCGCACTCGGGGAATGACAGATGATCAATAACTTGCTCCTGGTTACAATGACAGCATGTTTCCCAAAACTAAAAAAAAAACATGCTTATAGTAAACAAACAACACTGATTTGACAGCGTTTACTGGGACCCAGCAGGCTGCAGACTTGACAGCTAACTCTCCATCTATTCATCTCTTGACACAAGAAAACAGTCCCAGAATGAGCGTGTTATTGAGCGGAGAGAGAGCCGTATTCTCAGCATTGTACTCAGCTAACACTGATTTCTATGCTAATGGAGTGTTTTAATTGAGTCTTATTGTATTTTCCAAACAGTGTGTAAGTGATTAGCATTCAGGAAGGCGTGCGGGGCAAAGCCTGGCGTTGATAAATGACATGTGACCCCTGACCCGGGCTATTTCATCCGCAGAGAAGTTCTTCTCCTGTTTTAGCGCTTTTGCCTCAGGCCTCTTCATTTCCTGCAGCATAACTAATCAGAAATTACTCACACAGCAGCAGGTCTGGCAGGCATTCAGAGAGAAGCACCTGTGGTGAAATAGTACACACATCTATTATTAAATGGTGAACAATCTGCTTTTATAAGTATGCCTTTTAACTTAAACGTTTCTACAAAGCACTTTATAATGGTGGCAAAGTGTTCCCCTGACAACAGGGGCAACTTTGCGTACAGTGTCCAAGTAGACTTCGGCATGCGTAGAGGCAGGGATCAAACTGCCAACCGTTTGACTGGTGGACAATCTAGTCCATCACATATGCTGCAACCATCATGTGAGTCATCCAGATGTGCCGTAATAGGTTTATAAACTCCATGTAAAGAAAGAGATAATGAGGTGTGACATCATTGGCTTGTGCCAGAGCTTTGTGGTCTGGATAGATAAGGAACAAGAGTTTTAAAAAAAAAATCCAGAAAAGCTGGGATTTCATTTTAAAAGAAAAGCAACCAAGACTTTGATTTGTGATTATTTTCTTTTAGAAAAAAAAAGTTTAATCTTTATGTCAAGACACAAGTACAACATACAAACAACAAACTATTTTAATTGCATCTTAAAAAATAAACACCAAAAAATGTTTAATTACTTGGAAACTAAGGACAGTAATTTTTGCAGGTTTGAAGAGGAGTCTGTGTTTATCATCATCTCTATAATCCATTTTATCTCCTTCATCTGCACTGGTAAACTACACTTGCTGCCACCACATGCCAGTACCGGTTTGGACCCTCTTTTTCCTTCAGAACTGCTTTAATTCATGGTGTCATAGATTCAACAACATGTTGGAAACATTCCTCAGAGATTTTGCTCCATATTGACATGATAGCATCACACAGTTGCTGCACATCCATGATGA
>JBBBVU010000008.1:5413385-5432743 GCA_037177055.1 Atherinosoma microstoma
TTTGCAGCCAGCACCTAGTGGAGGAGGGGGGAACTGCAATTTTTGGCACTTCCGCATAGGCTTCACGTGTCTAAGCCGGGGGTTGCCCCTTGGTTGTGACACAAACTACATGGTGGCACATAATTTGACAGAGCAAGCCTAAAATGAGTTATCCTGTCCACTCATCGGCCCCAACTTGATTGACCGCTAGTTGTCAGAAATGATTAAACAATGTTTTTTTTTTTAATCTACAAGTCCCAAATCTGTAAACATAAAAAAAAAGAAAAAATGCTTTTAGTTAAACACTAAAATGGATCTTGGACTGCATTCGGTGTGCTTCCTGTTTGGATGGGGGAGCTAAGCTAACAGCTAATCAGAAAAGAACCATACAAAATTTAATTTTGCCATAAAAAAACAATTTAAACCTACAAAATGACATAGCATTTTGAACAATTACAATGTACAGGCCTATTTGACTTCGCACTGCAATACTTTCATGTCAGACAGTTGCTGACTTTCTATAACAAAGAGCTTACATGTTGCTTCATTATTAGCGCCATTATTTGTAGCAAAGCAGACAAATTACTTCAAGTTACACCCATAGTTTAGCTGTGCAGCAAAATCAAAGACATCCACTTGTACAGATGCTCAATGAAATGCAGTCACTCAAATATTAAGAGTCAAGCCTCTTGGGATGAACAGATGTTCCCGTCAGAACACATCAGCAAAATGGTACAAATGACAAGAAATCTGTGAAAGAAATATGAACTCTCTTTTTGTTTTATTTGATGGTTTAAATAAAGGTTATTAATCACATCCAACTCAAACATTAATAGTTATTATTACCCTATGTGTTGCAGCAGGTTTGGCTTTATCATGAAAACATAAAAAAAACTTCATATTTTCATTCTTATTTTTCATGTAGCTCATTTTTTAAGTACTTAGTTAATTGTCTTTTGTTTAGTTAATCTTCATATTGTAGTTTGTTAGTCTAAGGGTTTCTTCAAATACCACTTTTGTTGAAACAAATGGGGAAAAAAACTCAGTACAGAGAAAATTGTTCCAGTTTTCAATGCAAATCTTTCTAGATCACACACGAGACATGGCAGGATTCTCCTATTATATTATACATTTTCTCCTTTTTTTTCTTATATGTTCACTTTTTTTTTTTTTCTAGAGGAGGGAAGAGATGTAAAGACTCAATCCAGGATGAATGATGAGCTGAGATGGGAGATGCAACATGGCACCCAGATGGAGCGTGTCTTTCACGAACGGGTCCGGGAAAGTGGAGCTCTGCAGTTGAGGCGAGGGGTGAGGAGCTGTGGTGGTGGTGGTGGTGGTGGTGGGGGATTTGATTTTCCATCAAGAGCATCCAAATGCTTTCACACACACACACACACACACACACACACACGCCCTATCCCACCTCTTATAGCACTGACAGGCGCACCTATACACACCACCGCACTCCCGTGCAGATGCAGTGCAGCTGCTGCACAACTCTGCATCTGACACATATATTTAACCACTCACACGCACTTAACGAGACACAAACACAAGATGCAAATGGAGGCACACTGACACACAGCCAGGTTTTTCCATTTACAATTTCACTCGGGCAGGGAAGCACTGAGATAACCACCAGGAGGGTGGTGGGGGATGTTGGAGTTTAACTGGTGCAGGGACCCACATTTGAAGGCTTTGATCATAACGTAGAAGTCAGCTCAGCAAGATGTTGACTATGGGTTATTTAAAAGCTGGAGGCTGCTTTGGACAAACACACGCATCACAACAGGGCCTCCTTCTCAGACATCTGGTATCCCTCTCCTCCCATTGCAGTCTCATACCCCTTTTAAATATGCCAACCTATTGTTTAGAGAGTTTCTATCTGGCAAAAATATGAAGCTAGACAATACACAGAAATGATAATAAGGCTCCTCTTCTGATATTATGAAGCTCTGACCCAGTTTCGATTTGTTCTACGGGGGGTGTTACTGCGATACACTGCTTCAGAGCACAACTCCAAATCCTAACAAACAGTGAATCTGCTGGATAATTACACTGGGAACTTTCCCAGGGCAAACAAGTTGCGTTTGATGATTGATAGTTGAATTTATATTTAGGCCGGCCAAAGAAAGAAGACTATCCGGAGGAGAAGTGAGCAGCGAGCGACAGAGGAAGAGACAAAGGTAGATGACAATGAGGGGTGAAGTGAAAGAGGTGGAGGTTGGATTATCCCGCTAACGGCCGTGCACCGCAGCCGTAACCCACCCCGTGAAGAACCAAGCAGATGTGCGGTGATGTAGGAGAAGAACTCAAATGTCAGGGCGGTAACGGCAGCCTGTTATATTAATCACTGTCAGGGGCCTCCTCAAGACTCCAACATCCTTGGGGGGGGGGGGAAGTGTCATAAAAAATATTGCAGCGAAGAGAACTGCGAGTAGCAATGCAGCATGAAAAATGCCCTCCGTCTGCAATGACTCAGCCACTGAATCCAAGGTAAAGAGGAATATGTTTGTCTTCTCTCCTTCACCGTGTTATCTCTGTGCGTCTGTCTTGCTCTCCACACACGCATCAGTACACACTCTCAATCTACGCACACACCAGCGCCTAACAGGAGAGAAAGGACATTATCAAGGCTGCTTACATTCATCAGGTCCTGTGTGCATACGATTCCGGTCATTATCCTCACATAGACATATGAATTTATACAAGATTGTTCAAACAATCACGACTGTCTTTCCTTTTCCAACTCAAACAGCAGATGCCTGTGCTTTCTTCTGCAACCCCACACCCCCCTTACACCTCCCTACAGTAGGCTAATCTGTTAATTCTACATTCCCTGGGTGAGACAGACAAAAAGAACGATGGGCTTCAACGTTAACACCCCCTGGCTATCGGATCTACATGGTGAGGCTGCCTATTGTTGCCGGGGCTTTCTAATGTAAATAGGCTGTGTAAACAACAATCAGTACATGCTACTGTCCTAGATAGATACTACCGTACACTGCAACACTATTAAGCACAAAGACATATTCATGCGGACTGAATACTCTTGCATTCATGGTTGGAAATCGAGTGTTTTTTGGGACGGCACATGCATAAACAAGCACGAGTTCTCATTAAGAACAATTTAGTGTTGTTGCCCCAATGCCCATGCTGAACTGTCTTCACAGTGTGCTACAAGATAATAATAAATAAAAAAATAAAAAAAGTTTTTTAGAGCTTGGCAAAAAATGCTCGCTGGAGGTGTGGGAATAAATCCTTCATGAAACCACTCAGATTTAATGAGCAGTGAAAGGAATCGTATCTGGGTTCGGGCATGTTTATTCGCAGAATTTATTGCCTTTGCATGACTGCACCACTTGCCACGATAAATCTGCTGATTTTTGCTTTTCTGTCTGATGCACCTGCATCTCCAGGAATGACTCCCTGTTTGCTGGTTGGAACTGTGTCAAGAAATTCTAACAGCAAAGGGATTTTTTGATGTGTTTTCATGCTTATCAACATGGTTTAAAATTTGATATGGTCTATTTATTTATTTAGGGAGCGCTCTTACTGTATGCCATGTGCAGTTGTAAAAAATAAAGTACACCCCTCTGTCAATTATTTTATGAACCAAGATGATAAAAAAGTCATCTGGTCCTTTTTCAGATCTTAAAATGAGATAAAAACAACCAATCACACTGTGTCACTGTGCTGCCAGTCCAATGGAAAAGCAGAGGTGGTGTCAGTTTCCCGCTCTGCAGCATATAGATGTGTTCACACAATGCCAAGGAGGAAAGACACAAGCAATGCTCTGTAAAAAAGCAAAGTCAATGCGCATCGATCTGGAAAGAAATATCAGGTGAATTAAAAACGATTTGAAGCCCATTATTCTGCAGAGAGAAAGATTATCAAGTGGAAAACACTCCAGACAGCTGCCAATCTTCCACATAGTCCCAGCAAGGTCAGAGTGTGTGATGCTCAAAGAAGCTGCAAAAACCCCAAAAGCTCTATCTCAGACGTCACAGGCCTCAGTTAGCATGTTAAATGTTTAAGTTCGTGGATAGGTTTAGGAAAAGACTCAACATGTTTGGCCTGTTGGGAAGGGTTTCAGAAGAAAGTCTTTTCTTTCTAAAAAAAAGAACATGTCAGCACAGACTAGGTTTGCAAAGTAGCCTCTTCACAAAACACAAGACTTGTGCAACAATGTCCTTTGCACAGATGTTTGGTCATGATGCACAGCAACACATTTGGTGAAAACCAAACACAGCATATCAGCACAAACACCTCACACCAGTTGTCAAGGTGGTGGTGGTCTCATGATGTAGGCTTGTTTTATAATCACAGGACTTGGACACCTTGCAGTCATTAAGTAGACCATGATTCATCTGTTTATCAAGGTTTTCAAGAGTTTAAAGTGGGACAGATGAAGTTTAGCTGAAACTGGTTCAAAGACAGCTGCAAACCTAACAGAACGACTGGAAAAGAAAATGATCAAGGTGTTAAGATGGTCAGAGTCCAGACCTCAACCTGATTGAAATGCTGTGATGAGACCTTAGGAGAGCTGTGCATAAGTTCATAAGCATAAACGGAAGCAAAATTATAAAAAACTGGGCTTAATTCTCTTGCAGCTACAGGTGCTTCTACAAGTTTTTAGATAATGGGGTATGCAGTAATTCCTCTTTTAGATGCTGCTTCTACCTCCTGGTTTGCTTTTTGCTGATATTGTTTAGTTGTTCATGTCTAAGGTTATATATAACTAATTACAAGACATTGGATCAGATGGTTTTAATTACGTCCTGATACATAAAACCTTAGGACTTCTCACTTTACTACAGTTAGGACATCATCCAGGTTGCCTGTTTGAAGGACAATTTTTTGTACAAACAATCTGAGGATGGACCCAGTTTGTTGAACTGTGCAACCTTCGCTACTGTTCAGGAATCACACGTTGTGCTAAACACACACTTTGCTCTAGTGCATTTGCATCAGTGTGATATTTCTACTACTATCTAGCCTCACATTTGCACTGCTAGTAACTGCTTTAGGAAACCAATGCCAAAAAAATCCTTCACTGGAATTAATTATATTTTCCCTCTGCTGACATATTGACACCCTTTCTGATACTAAAAATAAACCCACAGTCATGCACGTCTCACACACACAAAAACACACGCAGCCAAGTCAGAGAGACAGAGCAGAACAGCTTCTACTGCAGCTTCACTCATCCGTGGTCTGCTCCCATGCAGATGTGCTCTCTACCTTGTTAACCTCATCCAATGGGAGCTGCCCGCACGCAGCTGTGCAGCCGCCATGCTGCTCTACCTCACCAGACTGCGGCGCTGGCACGAAGAGCCCACTGGCGGCGAGTCAACACACACTCGCTCGCTCGGACACATGTACGTACACATGCAGTCCACGCTTGCGTGCACACAAACACTGCGGCGTCTGCACGGGGCTGCAGAGAGCTCAGGCATGCCTGTGTTTTTTAAACAGCATCCACCTCTGCTCAGACTCCCAGTATCATGCTGCACAGCATGCAGGGACGTATCATGTGCAGTCACCTTGCTCAAGGCCAAAAATAAATAGGTAATTTATTGACATAGGCGGGTTCTCTGACTACATTCAATTACGCTTTGCGAGGGGATTGTAGAAATTTATACCCTTTCCTATAATGCTCACAGTGGCTCTGCATCCTGCAGGGCTGCAACTACTACAGCCACCCGATTTACAGTAACCATAGCAACTACTTGGGACTGCCAGGGCTTTGAGGGGAGGAAGGTCAAGGGTTGAGTACTGTTCAGTGGAGAAATCAAATCTGCTCTTTGCCAAGACAGCAGCTCTGAAAGATTGATGTCCAGCAGGAGAGGTGTCTGTGAAGTGAGCTTCGTTTGGGGGGTTCGGGGCGCTCTGACCCGGCCTAAAATCCGCTGCCCATGCTCGCTGTGCCTGATCTCCTATCTGACTGATCCAGGGACAGGGCTGTCTGCTGAATCAAGATGTTTTTATCTGCCAACAGAAATATCTTGTAACATCAGAGAAGCTGAAATGTTGGAGTTATTCCAGGGTACTCTCGGTCAATCAATTTGCAGTCTGGTGATTTGTCACTTTTTGCCTTTTTTTTTTTCTTTTTACATCAGAAGCGAAACCACAGGTGGTCGCTTCCTTTACTGTAGCCATGGCAACTGCCCACGGAAAGCCATGAGTGTTTGTTATAGAGGAAGGAGAGAAAAAAAGAGACCTTTCACTTACCTTTAGAGGGGCAGCTCCTTAGATGAGTGTGGGTGGTTTTACATTTATGTGAATTAAGATCTGACACATCTGATCAGAACGGTGAAAATACACCAGGATTAAAGTGGAAAAAATGGGGGATCAGTCAGCTAAGGTGGGTCACTTTCATTTCCCTCAAGGCCAGTCCACAGATGGGCTGACCTGAGAGGGGGGCAGTTATATGGGGGTGGGGGTGGTTGCAGAGGGGAATGAGCACAGTACTGGCACAGAGTTCCAGAGCCATCTGCCTGTCAGGGCTGCTTCATTTCAGACCTCTGCTCTTGCTCTCCGGTGTTCCCACCACAGATGGACAGCCTTCAGAAAGGTGTTAGTTATGCCTGGGCAGCATCACATCACCACTGACACTGAAGGAGGAGGGGGGGGGGGAGTGGTCTGGATACCACTAACGCAAACGCTAAGGGAAAAGAGAGGAGGATGGGGGCAAAATGCATGCAGGAGGAGATCTGCTGTATGTTTGAACAGGCTGAAAGGGGTTAAGACACAGTTCGGAGATCTGTCAGTGACTGACATTTGCACAAAACATTAACTAAAGAATGTGTGGATAAGATCTTAAATGTTACAACCCACAACCTCTTATTCAACACCCACACAACAACACCTCTTCCTTTTTCCCCTGCCTTTCTGTGCCATTTTCCTTCTTGCTTCTCTCTTGTGTATTACAGGGTATAGAAATAAAAACACACTCTGGAGATGGTGACAGACAGAGTGTCTTCGGAGGGCTCTATCTGTTCACCTCTTTTATACCTCACCTTTCCCTCCATCACATCATTTCTGGTTGACCTTTGTCTCCTGTCCTCCCCTCTCGGGTAGCCCCACCGCTAATCCATCGGGATGCAGTGCAGCATTTCTGTCGGGGTTTTCTGCAAGTGGATTTGTAAGAGAAACACCGGTAAGCCTCTCTCTACCCCAGTCTTAATGGCAGATTAAAGCCTCGCTTTAGCATTAAGTCGACAAACACACAGAGACGTTGTGCAACCTCGCAGGCAGGTACAGGAGGAAGGTGGAGCGCCACAGAGATGGCATTCGCCAGGAAAAGTAGGAGCTGAGGTAAATAAAAACAAAAAGAGGGGAGATCATCATAAACCAAACATAATCTGCTTAATGTACCACCTACTAATTCAATTTTTCTCAGGAGAAAACACAAGTCCAGTGAAAAGGACACATAAACCCCCATGTCCACCTTTTCTCTTTGAACATTGTGATGTTTGGAGGAGCTGACCTTTTCCAAGTCATTGGCTTTCATTGCTGCTTGTATTTGCTGTTATTTCTACATCCTGTACAACAGATAGAGACCATGTGTGGGGTTTTTTTCTCCTTCGACAGAGACAGCGTTTTTAATAAAAAGTGAAAAGGCTTTTATAATCCTAATCTCATGCTATAAAATCACAACAGCCCCTAGAGCTTTCCCGAATTGCATTTCATTCTGTGGTGACACTAATGTGTTTAGTTTAGGGATGTAAATGTACAGCCTTTAATCAGAGCGAGAGTTGGGACATTACATGAGATATGCAGATACCAAGGATACAAGGGTACCTAGAACTGAAGTATTTCAGCTGTTGTCCCATTCTTCTGTTATATGTCTTCAGGTGTGGAAAAAGGACTGGGTTGCAAAATCCTTTTTGTTTTAAAATCCTCTGCTCGTTCTATATCAGGCACAGATCAGGACTGCAGGCAGGTCAGTTCAGTACCGGTCCCCTCGTCTCCTGCAGCCACGACTCTGTAATGTGCACAGAGTGGTTTTACATCGTCCTGTTGACGAATGCATGGGTTTATTTGAAAAAGATGCTGTATTAAGGCAAAATATACAATCACAGCCACTTTATTAGGTGTGTTAAAACAAATAGCCAATCACATCGCAGCAACTCAATACATTTAGGCATTAAGACAACTTGCTGAAGTTCATGCTGAGCATCAGAATGAGGAAGAAAGAGGATTTAAGTGACTTTGAATGTGGCATGGTTGTTGGTCTGAGTATTGTTATAGTTTGTCATGTGCTGAACTGTTTTCTAGCTCTGCTCTGTCTCTGTGTCCTTCAGCCCAGCACATAAAGTGATAGATAAGCAAGAACCAGACTTCACTAAGAATCATCAGCTGATACATAGAGCGTCATAGCCAGGAATCATCAGTTTGTTATCGGTCAGGTCTGTTGCATTAGATACACGCCTCAATTCAACATTAACACACATTGAACAGAACATCCCAACCTGCATGAGCAATGATGGCTCACCTCAGTAATAACTGGCCAATTACACTCGGTTGCGTGTCAAGCCATCCCCATTGTACAAGGCCCGCCCGGCCTAAGAAGATAAAATGTGAACACACCCAAGGCTCGGGGCTCAGGCCGGACGACCTGTCCTCCTGAGCCCAGCGCTGCATTGCTTTACCTGTGACCTGAACCGGAATAAATAATTGATAAAGAAGAGATCCTGTCTTTGTTCTCGGGCTTCCAATAAAAGAACCAATTCTAACGGTATCTACTGGGATTTTCGCACACAACCATCTCTAAGGTTTCCATCGAATGGTCTGAAGAAAAGAAAACATCCAGGGAGCAACAGTTGTCTGGATAAAAATGCCATGTTACGAAGTTCAAATCATCTACAACTGCTTTATTGAACATGACAATGAGGTCACTGTACTACTCCAATGGTCTCCACAGTCACCACATCTCAGTCCAGTATTTCACCTTTGGGATGTGGTGGAACGGGAGATTCTCATCATGGAAGTGCAGCAGCTGTGTGATGCTATCATGTCAATATGAACCTTGTTGAATTTGTGACACCAAGAATTAAGGCAGTCCCGAAGGTCCAACCCGGTACTAGCAATGTGTTCATCAGACATGTCAAACTCAGTCTTTGAGGGCCGCTCTCCTGCACGTTTTAGATGTTTCCCTGCATCAACACCCCTGACTCAGATTAATCTGTCATTGTGCAGAACTTGACAACATGCTGTTGGATCCATTTGCTTTCAATCAGGTGTTTTGGAGCAGGGAAGCATCTAAAACCTGCCTGATAGCGGCCCTTAAGGACCGGAGTTTGAAGTGGTCGCTGAGTGTCTGTTGGTCTAAAATCACAGGTGCTTTTCTGCATTATTGCTACCATCACAGAAGTGGAAATGGCTTTATCTGAGAGCAGCAGCTCAGGTGGTAGAGCAGGTTATCCATTAATCCCAAGATTGGCATTTCGAATCTCGCCGTAGTCAACAGTTGTGTGTCCTTGGGGAAGACGCTTGTACTCAATTGTAAGTTGCTTTGGATGAAAGTGTCTGCTAAATGACTGCATAGTATAATATAGCATCTATACAACCCTGCAGATTTCTTCTTCTCTTTTTTTGGTCCAGAACACATCGTCTGTGTCTCCAGACAGAGATCTTGAATACTGATTTGTCTGACTACAGTCCATATTTCCACTGTGTGATGCTGCATCCCAGATGCCTCTGTGTCCTGAGAAGTCAACGCTGCCCATGGACAATTTAAACACGAGGCTTCTTTTTTCATGGATGCTAGTTTTTATTGATAAACACATAAAAACATTTTCTTTTTTACCTGTAGCTTTTTGAGATCCTGCACTACAAATCCAATGTATTATTATTGTTATCATTAAATAAAGTTCCGTTCACAAACGACAAAGGTTTCCTGCACATGTGATTTTATCAGCTACAGATTATTGATGGTTCTTGATATGGTGCCGTATGAAGGATCACAGATCACAGGTATTCAACTCAGGCTTCCACCATCTCCCTGTACGCACTGAAATTCAGTCAGACTTCCATATTTGTCAAATGATATTCTGGAGTGTAGAAGGAGAAATCTGTGAATCATTTCTGATCTCTCTTTATGGAACAATGTTTTTGACTTTACAGTATTTTCTCACACATTTGTAAACAAACTCCTTTCAGCCTTTTGTGGAAACATCTGAAGCAAGTCATGATTGAGATATTTTTTAACCAAATTTTTAGCCCAACCCCATCCCTTGAACAGGAAACAGCCACATTGGTCCACAGAACAAAATGTTAAATGTACAGTTGTTATGTTTTCCTACAGATTCAGCTTCAGTTTGGATTTGTCAACATGTTCACGTCTCCATTAAAGTTCCAACATAACATCCAGTTTTCATGTCATGTCATGTCTTGTTTTCAAATAGCTAATTGCTTTCCATCCTGAGAGTAAAAACTAAACAAGGAGAATCCGTCTTTAGTTTCTATGCTCCTAATATCTGGAGCAAATACCAGAAAACCTGTAAGTCTGATCCAAACCTTCGTTCCTGTCAATCAGGCCTTAAAACATCTTTATTTACCGCTGCTTTTATTTGAGATGAGAGTTTTTCCTTTTCTTGTCTATTTTCTTTAAATATGTACAGTGATGATGATGATGATGATGATGATGATGATGATGATGATTGACAAGTGAAAAAATTACATATTCCATGTTGAGTTTTTTTGGCCTTTTCTTAAAAAAAGAAAGAAAAAAATCTCATTTTGGTATTCACGTTTGTTTTGAGATTTAAGTGCTGCCAGGTGTGTTCCAGTCACAAATGTATAACTGATACCTGATTGATATCTGATCAGAATGAGACCCTGCAACCAGTGGTACTCCCATACCTCCACAGTCTGGGACCAAACTCTATCCTCCAACATGACAATGGTCGCCCCCACAGGTTTATCAGAGACTACCTCCAGAATTTGGGAGTGGACAGGATGTAATGACCTGCCATGAGGCCAGACCTCAACCCAACTGAACACTTGTAGGATAAGCTTGCTGTTTATGGTAGAGAGACCGACACAACCACGCTGGTTGAAGAATGGGATGCTAAATGTGACCAGGCTGGTGACCAGTTTGAGGAGGAGGTACCATGCTGTTGTGGCATTGGATGGATAAAAATGACCAATATGTGTTGTTTTTTTCCTTATTAATTATTACATTAGGGCTTACTTTAGCTCCAGCTGCTGTGTGTTGGAGTTTTTGGTATCTATTACTGAGTGTAGCAATTTTACTGTTGCAACTTAAGTTTACAGCAAAGCTTTCCATTCGGTTGTCAGATTTTTCATTAATATGGCAACAAACTTGAGTATTGTAGCATCCTTCTGCTGCGTCATAAACAAAGAAAAGTCCTTTCCCTTTACTGAACTAATCTGGCGTGTTGCATGCCATCTTACAGCAGATAAGCATCACTGTCTGTTCTAGAGTCAAGAATCAGTCTGACAGGCAAACTCGTCTTTTATTTCTCACTTTTGAAAAATTCATTTGAGTGTTTTATTCTTATCAAGAGTTTAAATGTTGCAGTATGAAACAGAGGCGTATTTAAAAGCCTGTCAAGGAGAATCCCCATGGTTTGATGACAACCATCGCCTCAGCCCTAAAACAGAGATCAGTCTTTAATGAATAATTATCTCATTAGAGCCCTCTGAGGCTGCTGGCTCGCTCTGGACCAAACACTGACAACCAGCTGTCAGCGTGATGACATTCTGCGTGCCTTCGTCTGTTGATCCCACAGATGATCAGACAGCTGGATGTTCCCGCCTCGTCGCTCCTCTGGTCGCTGAGTGACACCGTCAGAGGGACTAACCTAACCTCCTGTGCCAGGTGAGGAGAGCTGACAGCAAGCAGGGCAGAGGGCTCATTACCGGGTCAGCGCTGTGAACCGGCGCTGTAGCTCACATGTATGACCTACATTACACTCCACATTGCCAGCATGAACTGCACTCCAGTACACACAAGTCTCCAGATGGAGTTCAAAAAGCACATCCAATAAGCTACAGCCCTGCTGTGCTCCACATAAGTGATGAGCTACATTTGTCTTACTTGCTCAATATGTTGTTTTCTTCTAAGCTAATTTGTGGTTTAAAGAGGAATATTCCCAGTGTTCCCTGTTTAATGGGATTCAGATTTATTAGATATAACTCACTAGTTATATCAACTGAAAAGCATTTTTATAAAAAAGAGTTTTTTAATCTCTTATTTACATCAATTTGTTTCCTTTTTGAAGGTAGAAAATAGCAGAATTCTTTAACTCTTTAGTAAAGCCAAAACTATTTTTCAAACACTAATTATACATCCTGACCCTGTCAGTATGGAACAATGACTATCAAACCGTAAGTATCTAAAATACTATTAGAATCAGAAAACTTAGAAAACTGTGTATTTCAAATATAAATGATCAGATACAGCTATTCCTGTTTTATTTAACTTTCTCTGCCAGGTTGTCTTTAAATAAAAACTATTTTTATCCCCACAATAGTTGTGATGCATGCATTTGGCATGACTACAGAATGACATGTGAGCAGCCTGATTTATTCACAGAGTAAAGATCAGTCCCAAGTCACGACGTGCTTAAACACAATATTCTGTTTGATCCCACTACAGATATGTTTCTTTTAGTTGTGATGTGGGACTCTCCAAGACAGAGATGTGTCTGACGAGTGAAGAGAAATAGTATCCTCTGTAGGTTTGTTACTATAGCAAGTGTGGTTTTTTTGTATGAAATTATTATATATTGCATGGAATATTTATATTCGCATCATGCAAAGGTAGCTGAGTAGAAGTTGGCCTCAGAATTGTGATACGATACGATATGATGCGATATGATACGATATGATGCAATGCGATACGATACAATATGATACAATATGGTGTGATGCGATATGATTGCATACAATGCAATGCGATGTGATACGATACAATATGATACGATATGATACAATAGTGTGTGATGCGGTGTGATGTGATATGATGCGATACGATATGATACGATATATGATAAGATGTACGATGAGATACAGTACAACACGATGCGATGTGATACGATATGACTTTATTGTCAGGAATCTGTCTTAAAATTGGTTCTGCATCATGTCAGACATGTTTGCAGAAACAATACACACATGAAAGTTGTGTCACAGTTTTCAGTCTGGCTTCCTGGCCCATGCCTTATTTGGTCATATTTCCTGTCACTTCTCTACCCTCTCTGTTCACAGCAATCAGCAAGTAATAAACCAAATCTGTTTCACCTGTCCCTCTATCTTCTTAAGCAGAACTCCAGCTCCTTGTCTGCAAACCTGTCACCTTCCAGCCTTCTGAATCCTGCACCTCGATGGCGATCCGACCCTGATCCCTGACTCTGGCCTCCCTGAACATTGTTGACCTGGGATTTTTGGATTCTGACTTCTTGTCAATATTGTCGTCTGTGTTTGTGACCCAGCTCTGACCCTGGATTTGTTCCCGTTCTGTGAACACTCCTATTATTTGGATCTGGATGAAACTGTTTCTCTGCTCTGGCTTTTTGGACCTGGCTGTTCATGGCTTAAGGATCTGGATCTTGTTTTTGATTTTAGCTTCTCTTCTGGCTTACTGGATACTTCCTCTGTTGACTCTTTACCCATTACCCCCACACCAACATCAGTCATTATCTTGTTTTAATCTCTGCAAGCTTATATCCCTCAGTTCTCCCAAACCATCTCACTGAACTCCATTACCCATCGCTGCCCGTGCATCTCTGGATTCTGGTTCAACTCCCACCTGCTTCTGCTACAAATATCACTGCCCTGTTGCTGCAGGATCTTGTATAATATTCCTGGTTCTTTACCACTCATCTGTACATGCGAGTCCCTACAGAATCTGATGGAAATTCTAATCTGATTGAAGACATCACTAACTCGTCTCTCCTACATCTCACTTCCTGATCATCAGCCCTGTGCACCATTCCATCTGTCTATTAAACCAATTTGAAATTGCGAAATTTATTTGACGGAAAGCCTCTTGAGATGCAACATCTTGTTTTCACGGGGGTCCAATTAAAACCTTATCCTTTTTATTCTGTCACCACAGGTCCTTTTTGTGAGTCCATCAAATACTCAAACGTTACAAGCTGCAGACATTTACATCATATAGCTGTAGGTCAGGAGGAAGAGCAGTTGTCTACCCAGTGGAAAGTCAGGGGACTTCCTGGCTTCCACAGACTACATGCCGAAGTGTCCCTGGGCAGGACACTAAACCCCACGTTGCCTCCTGATGTGTCTATTGTGGTATGAATGTGTGCTGGGTTAAAGGCACTTGGTATAATAACAGAAGTGCTGTATGAATGTGACATGCAGTGTAAACGTGCTTTGAGTGGTCCAAATATGAATAGATGTGACATCTCATAGAATAGTTTTTGATGGGATGTGTAGCACTGCCAGGACAAAACAAAATTATTTGCTTGACCGATCACCTGCCAAACTAGCCAGTAAGTTTTAACCCTATAAAGCCAAATGTATCATTTTTAAAACTTACATTTTCTGAGACATTTTGGATCATTTTATGGTAAAAACTTGGCTAAAAACCCTGTGGTTTATAAAATGATACTTGTCTTCTGCCCCCTAATGGGTACCAGGAGGCATAAGACTACACTACAATCATTTTGACATGTCACACAGTAATAAATGGTAGATGCACCAAAAAAAGAAAAGAAAAGGTCATTTATATTTCCACTTTTTGTAAAAAAAAAAAAAAGGCCAAATAAAGAGTTTAGATTTGAAAAATCGGTCTTTTCTCCCCAGTTTTTCTTGGGTTGGCCTTAAAGGGTTAATCTATGCCCACCAAAATGAATTGTAACCTGCATTACTTGGGTTGGCGGGTGTTTAAAGCTCTGGTCCTAACCTAAAAAATCCTCAAGGAAGGGGGAAAAAACTACCAATAGTGGCGGACGTCTATAGGAGGAAAATGGAGAGAGTAATTTGGGTATTTGATTGTATGTAGGAAGACATTGTTCATCATGTCATTTCTATTTTTACCAGGTCTGATACGACTTAAAGCACTCCCTAATGAGCATCAATCAAAAAGCACTCGGCCAAGGGTATAAAATTGATTTTTTTCATTAGTGGAAGCTGTCTTTATCTTTACTTTCTCTATTAAACTTATTAGGGTCTTCTCAGTGTAAGTGAAAAACAGCAATACCCAGATGTTGTCTGAAATAAATACAAAGAGACCAAATTCAAACGTTCTCACTGTTGCAGGATGAGCCACCAGAAAAGTCCAGAAAATGAGTCTTGTTACCAAAGTTTAAGTATGTCCTTCATTATGGTGTTGATGGTAAAAGGGTATGTTTATTTTAAACTATCATGTTTTCTTAAATTTAACCAAGTAATATTAGCGCCACATTCTAATAATAAAAATAAACATTTAAAAACATTTAATGGGGTAAAAATTGAATAAATTAAAAGCCCACACAGCAAACAAACTCCATATTCCTGCACAGAAGCCATGTGTTTTAATCCCCCAACACCATTCCAACCTCCATATGTGGATGATGTTAGGTCAAATCCCAGTACCATGTGTGTTGACATGCGATATAATGGGATCTTGGTCAAAGACTATGTGAAGAAATAGAAAAATGAGACAGATGGCTCATAGTAAATAGTATCTTAACTTACACAAGATATATCCACATGTCAGCACAAAGAGCTAATGCTTTTGGTAAGTCTGAAATTAGATTCAGAATTAGTTTAAGGCAAAAGATCATTATAAGGAGTCTGGACCACCACATTTACTGCAAAAGACTATAATGGTCGGTAAATAAATAGATCCAATTTAAACTTATTACAATCTGAGTCTCATCCTGCTGGTGTTTTATATCTTAGAAGATGGGGAACTCTAAAAAAAAAAAGTGCTCACATACTGGTTACAAAGAACTTAATAAAGCTAAATTACTTTGCAAGTCGTTTCACTTGACACAACATCCACCTTAATGCTTATAAGACCTAATAGTGAACTTTAGGAAGGTAGTGGTTTAACAATATCCCATTAGACTGCAGGCAGGACTCCAGCTGACTCATCTTTCCAGAGAAACTGCAGGATTCACCTGCATCTTCCGACAGCACATAAAAGACTTAAAACATTTGCAGACCGATATTTCTCATCTGATACTGCTGCATTAAGAGTGTTTACATAGAAACTGTGAATCTTTTCAAACATTTAGAAAATACAGACTTGCTGTTTTCATGTACATTTGTGCTTGTGTGCAAGTCTTGTTAATCTATTTGTTCTATGGAAAAATCTCTCATCTTAAGTGGATGAAGCTGAAAAATGTTGGTAAACAATCTTAGAAACTAAGCCTTAAAGTCATACTGAACACTTCATTTTCAACATTTCTAATGGAGAACTTTACAGTTACATTTAGCCGATCAGTACTGTGGAAGCAAGGTATCATACAGTGTCTGCATAGTGGGTCAAAGGTTCCATCTTTCACAGACGGGACTAGACCCGCTCATTTTAACTTAACTCTCCCTTTTTATCTAAAGTCTTGTTCAGTCATGGTAAAGTACATAAAATTGGACAGGTTAACAACCAAAGTTAGCCTTGAACATCGAACACCGGTGAGCAAAGCCCAAGCATCTGACACTCTTCCTGACCGAGCTCATGTACTGTATGTAGAGATGTGGATTTACTTCCAGTTGATTGAACTTTAAAAGGTGAAATAAACTGAAACATGAGCCTGTTTCACATACATCAGGACTTCTGCACCTTTGTCATCCATCATGTCAAGTGTGGAGTGGGAGGTTGCAATTGACCCGCCGCCGATACGCCTCTGAGCAAGACAAGGGATATTGTAACAAAGGTGAAATGAGCCTGTGTTCATTCATGGAACTGGCACCTCTAACCAATGCTGTTGTCACTCAACTGATTCCGCAACGCCGGCTAAATGTATGTTAGCACACATTGATGCAGAGCTGAGTCGCCTCTGTTAGACGTGTGAATTATAGAGGAGGAGAAAAAGCGAGTAAACAAATGTATCTTTTTCTCCCCTATATGCGAAAGAGGCTGTAAGCTAAGCTGACACGAGATCAACATGAAAAATACCCGATGGGTTATAGAGAGCTCCTCTTTTTTTCTGATAGAAATTACACGCTCTGAGGCAGTCTGATGGAGTAACGAAATGGACTGAGTGGGCTAAAAGCTGTATCCATTAATTCAGTTAAGAAGTCTCAGATAGCTTTATTGCTTATCTAACAGCTCTATGAATTACTGAGTTAATGACAAGTGCATGACAAGTAAGGACAAGTGAGTGTACCTGTAATTGGTCGGATTGTGTGTGTCTCTATCACCAGTTGAATTTTCTCCAGTGTCTTCAGACACATGATTAGTTTTGATGTGCGGGTCACCCCTGGATGCATCTCCAAACAGGAACACAAGGGGGTCAGCACGTGTAAACACACGCATAAAGACTAACACACAGATATGTACATGCAGAAACAATGCGGCCTATTTCATGGTATGAGAACAGCCTATTAGAGAGACAAAAGTGTGTGTTTTCCTTTCCATTTGAAAGAGATCAGTGGATTTGCACAAAGGTAGCCCAATTTAGACATCTCGAACAAAGCTCACCCTCTTCCTCCCTTTCCCCTCCGCCCTTGCTCTCTGTTGCACATACATTTACATTTACATGCTCATTGAGCGAGTAGCGGTTCTCATCCAAAAGCCCATCAGCGGGGGGGAAAAAGGGATTGTGGAGGCTAGCGGCTAAGGGGACAGAACTTGTGGGAAACTGAGCGAAACAGAGGTGTATGGGTGAGAAAGGTCCCCCCGGAGAAGCTTAAGTCTGCCCTGTTTTAAAATGCTTTGATCTGGCTCTGAAGCCACCCACCCAAGAGTTAATGCTGTAGCTTTATTAAGGACCGACTCTCCTATGCTCCTCTCACAGCTCTGTCAACACTTTCTTTTTCTTTTCTTTTTTTTTATTTGGAGCTCAAATTAGCAATTGAAATGAGGGCTATTTGGATATGCTCGCCCAGCTTCCTCCCCTCGGCTTTCCAGGCAGCTTGACAATATTTTTGTTAAGACCCATTTCCCCCTAATGCAACTGTAGCAACGGGGGAGAGAGAGAGACAGCGAGACAGGACTGTGGGCAGAGGGAGGGAGAGAGGCAGCATATGCAGCGAGTGTTAGAGTGGAAGTGGAAGGTCAAATAGGAGACAGAGTAGCCCTTGCCATTTGGCGTGTTCTCTCCGCTAAGCTAATCTGAGGGATAATAACAGTTATTGGAATAATATGGTTTCGTTTAGAGCTAAAGGGTTTAAATTCATTCAGGGATTAGAAGAGTGCCACCCTGCCACTCGATGATGAGCCTTTTTTAAAAATCTACGGGCTGACCTGGAGGGTGTGAACGACTACTCAACTTTTAAGCTGTTGGTCAAATATGTGATGAATCTATCTGATCCATGACTACATTTCAACAGAAGGTAGAAAAATATGGATGAAGCTTAGGTTAAATCATTTCTGATTCTCCGATGTGATGTTTTAAAGGCTGGATTTATATTCGCTGTTCAGGAAACCAGTGTGGCGTTCAGTTGGGGGGGGGGAAGCAGGCTGATGCACCAGTCCATCAGAAAATAAAAATCCCAAATTGTGTCTGATCATTAGTATTACATATGTAGTCACAGTTAAGGCCATTACACACTGAGACAGATGTGAGTAAACGACACGAAATTGCAAATAATTCAGAGGTGAACTATCGATTTTTTGTCTATGCACACCCAGTGCAATGCCAAATTGTGAATAAATAATGAAGATTCTAAAAAAAACTCACAAAGTGGCAAAAACGAACACGTACTCATCATCAAGCAACGATGATGTTGTGCTTATATGCAGGCAAAAGAAAAGAAAAAAGAGACACTGGGTGCATCGTAGTCTAGAAAAGAGAGGAGAACTTGGGGGGTTTCAGTGTTTAGTCCAGGAGCTGAGGCTGCACCACGGCCGCTTCAGGACGTATAGCTGTACAGTACAGGCTGCAAACACTGTCATCAATACATTTGATCTACATACCATCTTCATAATTCAGCTCGTTGGTAATTGTTCGCCTCACATTGTCTTTGAGATCGTTGTCGCCGTCATTTTTTTTTGTTTGTCAAAAAGCACGAGTGCTGTGAGTCGTGATGGGGTGTAAAGTTTGAATGTGTAGCCGTCGGCTGTGGTGGCGCTGTCAACACGCCTTCTCTGGTTGGTCGATTGTGTATCTGTCGGATGTGAATATTAAAAAAATCTACTTCAGTCCAAAAAAAAAAGCTTGCAAAATAGCTGGACAGAGTTTTGTCTCTAATGTGAACGTTTCCATTGACTTGACATTGATTGGCCAAAG
>JBBBVU010000008.1:5441276-5454177 GCA_037177055.1 Atherinosoma microstoma
CAGTTTCCTGTTCTTAGCTGACAGGAGAGGCACCCGGTGTGGTCTTCTGCTGCTGTAGCCCATCTGCTTCAAGGTTGCAGATTTAGAAATATTGTTGATATTTGTACAAAAATCATTTATCAAGCGGTATTGATATCATGCCAATAAAACGGTGCATCTCTACTGATGATAATCGGGCGTTTGGGGGCTTGATAGGTTGTAAAGATGCCAGAACAAACAAACCCAATCTACCCTGAAGCTCAGTTTGTTTTTGCAAATATACCACCTGCTTAGTGAATAACAGGTTATAAAAACGGGAGATGCACTGCAGACTAAAAAACAAAAGCCCACAGGTGCACCAGTATTCATGATGTCACCTTTGTTACGCTCCAACATTTGCAAGGGCTAAACGCTGGTGCCAATTTTGTTCCTTTCAACTGATCTTTACTCATTGAATTACTGCCAGCAGGTAATTAGCTTAGCATAGCACAAACCCTGGAGATAGTTTTCCGATAGTAACCAAATCTGTCATGTAACAACTCAAAACATTTTTATTTAACAGCTTATATGTTATTAATTTATATATTTATGTACAGAACTCTTAAAAAGACAACTTGATGTAAATTATAGAGGTAATGGAATACCAATAGTTGGCTGTTGAAAAAAAAGGCCTGGATCCTTCAACGACAAGTATTCAGTTTGTGTTTCACAACAGTACACATCCAAGTGGGATTGCAAGTTAATGTTCCCTGCATTTCAATGACCTTTCATAACTGCAACAGGAGCCGTAAACACGTCATTCCTGTCACTGGAAAACACAGGGTCTGTCTATCTGTACAAGCCAGCATATCAGTGGGCTATCATTGTCTGAGCCAGAGCCACGGACACCTGCTCTGCAGAGTCACACACAGCCAGGGGAGGAGGCCACCTGAATACAAATAAGGCGGGGAGGGGGGGTGTCGAACACAAGGAAAGGCAGGCAGAGACTGCAGGCTTTGGTTAGGGGAAATAAAAAGCAGTTAATTAGTGAGAAGGCTATCCGTGCTACTTCATTCTCTATCCTGCAAACAGCCTCCATGAGTGCAGATGCTGAGCGAAATCATCGATGATGGAGCAATGCAACGAGCCTTGCAGTAAAACTGCCACTTCTTGTATACTGTATTGATTTTTCATCACATAGCTTTTACATTATTGATGAATATGTGTCAGGGAATCATTATACTGACTAATGGTGCTGTGATTTAAGTGAGATTTATTTTGCGCACAAAGGCCAGCCAGCAACACAGAATAATGTTTTGGGCGAATTCTCATCCATACTGGTATCTGTTTTGCTCGTCTATGTTGCATAACAACCACAGCTGACTCATAAACACAGCAAAATCTAATTAATATTTTGTTGAGTGCCCAAAGCAAGGTCATTATCACAAGACTTCAGCTGTAATCAGGGCTGCTCAGGATGAGATATAAATATTCTGTTCTTCTTGATCAAGGCTGTTTGACTTTTCAAATTACATCCTCGGATAAAATAATAGACACAATATTAAGTGGGGGAAAAAAAATCATACATACACCTATATAGCCATGTAAATTACTTCATGATTTTTTCTTATTTAGAATTGAAATCTATAAAGTTTCTCTTTTATGCTTACTTTTACTGTAATTTTCATTTATTTTACCCCACTCTGAACTTTTTCCTGTTTTTGTTTTTTTATCACTCATTGATTTACTCAAAAAATGACTGGAATAGTATGAGGAAAGGTGAAAAGGTTAGCTTGAAATACACAATTTCAAATGTTAACCACAGCGTGTCAAAGCAACTGATAAAAGATAACATATGTTTCCAACTTTAATGGCACACTGATATTCATTATGTACCTTCCTGCAGCTGTTGGTACCCTGCAGACAGAGAGTCAGTAACAGAGCAAGAAAGAGCCAACATTGAACTGACTTTTCCTGGCTGGAGAGAGCTCAGAGAAGAGACGGGATGCAAGATGGACACAGAACAATCCATTGTTAAGGAGCACCAAAGTGTGAAAATTTGCCAAATTATCTTTCCAAAATGGCAGCGTGTGATTATTTGTAGGTGAGAATGGGCACTGTGAACATTTTTAAATGTTGGAGATTCACAATAAAGTTTAAAATATGGTACAATTAATGAAACAAGGCTCAATAACTAGTTCTGCCTCATACTCTTCATGTCACCAGTGCAGCTACATGGGAATTCTTTGACACAGACTTCCTGGGCGGCGTGGTGGTTAGCACCGCTGCCTCACAGCTACACAGCTGGTTTGAGTCATGGCCTTTCTGTGTGAATGATTGTGTTGGTCCTGTGATGGACTGGTGACCTGTCCAGGGTGTATCCTGCCTCTCATCTAGCTGCTGGGATAGGCTCCAGCCTGGAATAAGTCAGTGTAAAAAATGGATGGATGGATTACAGACTTCTCAACTAAAGAATGAGAGACAATTTTTAATAAAGATTTATTCTGTTCTAGTTGAGAAAAGCTGTAGAACGGCAACCAGCTGCAAAGCAAATTTTTAAGTAATTGAATAGAAAAAAAAATCTGTCAACCTGAATTAACCTATGTTAAGAGTGTAAATCAAAATATTAAGTTGGACAAACATGAGATGGCTATTCAGATTTACTCACACAATTATGTTGAGGCCAGTTGTGAACATAAGTTGCCTCAATTTTTTCAGATATTTTCAATTTAACGACATGAATTGTTACAGCTCAAAGGCATGAATAGACCTAAATATCCATCCTAACTTTGTCAAATTTAAGATCGACTCTGAGTTACCCTCTTAATTTAGGTTCACACAACACCAGAACCACTTGAGTTTACTGTAACCCTGGGTAACATAGTGTCATGTAGTAGCACCAGGAAACACTGTTGCAGGACCTCATCTAAATGAGTTAACATTTCTTTCTTTACAAATACGTTTTCATCAGCTCAGCGTTCACAGAAAAACTAACGTGTTCAGTTAACTCATTCGTGCACAACAGTGTTGGACAGTTGCAACAATCTACATGGTAATACTGCACATTTTTTGAGTAATGCTCTACGATCCCTGTCATGTCACATGACCGCTTGCCCACAGAAACACAACCTTTGGGTGAAACTGGGCTGATCCATCTGCTGATGCATGTGCTTCAGTCATTTTCTACACCTGATTTATTTCATTCAAAGTCATGGGGTGGGGGCTATTCTCGCCATAAATCCAATGCAAGGCAGGGTTCACCCTAGACACATCACTAGTCCATCACAGGGCCAAGACAGAGTCAAATGAAACTATCATGTATGCACACATGGTCAATTTGGAGTCACCATTTTGTTACGAGGACAAAACTCCACACAGAAAGTTGAGTCTCCTCAGTCGAGACTCAACCCAGATACCTTCTTGCTCTGAGCTAACAGTGCTAACCACTGCATCACTCTGCAGTCTTCATACTGTATCTGCTTCAGGCAAACTTAATTTCATTATTATATGTGAACTCACTTTCAACTGTGAGTCCTAAAGAAGCCTTTAGACATATCCTGGAAGCTTTGATCTTGTCTCATCTAAAAACGCAGAGCTCCGTGTCCACCGTCCAGGTGAAAATTAAGATTCTTTTAAACTGCTGTCTGCAGTACTGGATGACTGTTAACTTGCATTTCATTTCAACCACTGCAACTTCTTATAATAATAATAATAATAATAATAATAAGGTAAACTTTTGACGCAACCTTGTGTGACATACCCGTATTAAATCCCCAGTAAGGTAGAGGCAGGTATTTCATTTTTCACTGTCATGGAAATTAATATAACAAGGTCAGGATTAATACAAGGATCACAGCCTGATATTCTCCTGTTCTTCAGAGCAGTATTAGCAGCTACAGGCACACCATGACCACAAACCTTAATCTCCACCAATTTTCCAGAACAAACACAATGTCACCCACCGCAAATGCAAATCCCCTTATCATCACCATCTGAAAAATTCATTAAAACCCCCTGGCCCTGCCCCTTCCTGTCTTGACTAATGGCGTGTCACATGCATAATGTATGAGAGTAATCTAAAATCATAGGTTTCGTAATGTGAATCCACCTGCGTTACAAAATGCAGCGAGGTTCTGTTTAATGCTTTCTGGCATTTCAAAGGGCATACAACTGCATGGGGTTACCTGATCAAACATGTCAAACCGAACCACGCTTCAGTGACAGTGAAGCTGTACGCGTGGGGGGGTGTAGGTGGTGTGGTCCCGTGGGGTAATCCCGGCTTCCCTAGCCATCACTTCATCCTTACAATTGATTTGATGTGAACTTGGACCATCTGTCTTGTGTTAATTGCACATGTGCTGCTATGTAGCCTCATTGGTGGGCTGGTCTACAGAGTTTTAGTCCCTTACGGCTGTTTTGATGGGTAAATATGAGCGGTTCATTTATTCCAAAAACAGTTGGTCACCCGTCAAGCACAAAAATGAAATTCAATGTTGCTTCTGTGGCAGCTGTACGCTTGTAATCTATGTGCATAATCAATTAGAAAGGTGTGCGTCGGTTCTCAGTCACAACCTGACCTGAAAAAAGCTTTGGAAAAATCCATCTTTCACATTTTATTTGTAGTTTCGCAGCAGCTGAAGAGCAGGGTTTGGGCTTTCTGGATGATAACAAGTGGCTAAAGGGGAGATACATGACTGCATTCCTCTTGCTGGCTGTGCTGCAGATGACACAGCTTTCCTTTCTCCTGCCCTCTGTCGCTTTCCCAAGAAGCTCTCAGTGAAAACAGCAGGGGTGTCCCCTTAGACATCAATATTACATGGTCACGATGGGGGGGAGCACAGGGCAACAGTGAGAAGATATTTTGATGTTAAATTATCAGGGTTGATCCCAAAGCAGCTGAGCTGAGAGGAAGGAGGTTAAGTAACAGAGAGAGGGGGGGGGGAGAAAACAAAGAGACAGAGGGCACCAGAGAGCAACACAGAGGAAAAGATGGGGGGGGGGGGGGCAAAACAGCAAAGGCAATGAAAGAGAAATGTAAGAGTGCAAATAAGACAGCAAAAGTGAAGGAATATGAAAGCGTGAGAATAAAAGAATAATCTTGTCTCTTTCCGGCAAGAAAAGGAACAAGGCCATCCTGATGGAGCAGGGGAAGTGGAAAACAGAAAAGCATTTCCAAGTCTTGACGGGTGTCATGTAGAGTTTCACTGTGCATGCAACGGACTCTTTTGCACATCTATAGACACGCACTGAAAGTAAGACTTCAGATTTTTCACTGCCAAGTACTCATGTGGGAGTCCAACATTACAACATTCAAACTTTGGATGGCTCTGTGCTACATGCACCTTTGGGTGTAACTTAATGTAGGTTAGCCATGATGCTTGGCTAACCTAGATAAAGTTTGTCAACATGGTTAGTAAGATTTTTGGGAGACAGCGGCTACTGAACAAAGGGAAAAAAATAAACAACTTAAAAAGAGACCACAGTGTTTAGTTAGCAAATCCCATGTAAGCCTATACTTGCAGCAGTAGGGCCTTTATTTAAAGCCAAGTGTTTGCACTGTTAGTTGGCCTGTAAACATATAGGATAAACATCTGAAGTCTGAGCATAAGGAACTTCATCCCACCTGCAACTGAAGCATTTGCCATTATTTTTTTAGACCAATTTTTTTTATTCTCTCAGTGATTATTTTAATCATTCATGTTTAACTGACTGGTTAATTCTGCTTTACTGAAACTTTTCAAATAGGGCACATTCACACCAGGATACTCCAGGTGGACTCGGTCTGATTGGGCAAGAAATGCTGAGACATGTTGCACTTTCATTTGGTTTGTTTTCATCCTGCCCATTCCTCGAGCGGATCAAACCACCTGGACGACAGTATGCAGTAACAACAACTGCAGGGCTAGGGGGCGATAATCCCCCAAATGACCACTGACCAAGAAGAAAAAACCTGGCTCATCGATTCACCAGGACCGAAAACGGAAATCCCTCTCCTTCAGCTAACTGGTTCACAAGTAAATGATGGGATTTCTGTTTTTCCTTTGGTGTTGAAACCTAATACAGTTTTTACAAGATGCTGCCCGTGAGCAGCAGCAGAGGCAGCGAGCTATCCAGCATGTTTCTCTATGTCACTTCCTCTCTTTGGGTCACTGGATGGTCCATTAGCTTTCACACTGTAAGGAACCACCAAGTTTCACTTAAAAGTGAACTGAGACCCTCCTTTCAAACCCCCCCCCCCCCTTTGTTTTCTTTGCCTGTTTGGTCCACACGGTGGAATGATTATTCACACTATTCCAAACAAACCATGCTATCCATGGAAGCGGATCAGGTATGCTGAAAGGAGACCAAACAGCACCAATGAATGCAGCCTTAGTTTCAATTAAAGGATTGTTATTGTAAACTGCCAGATTATTTAACATCTAGCCAGTAAAGACATATAGAGACAACTACCAATGTCACCACACTTCTTTTTCATCTCGGCCTCATTCAAAATTTCAGACAAATATTTAATCTTGTCAACTTTTCAGCAGCAGCTTCATGATCAGAGCATGACAAGGAAACAATAACCAGCAGATTTTCATCCTCCGTTTCCGTCTTGCAGGCAGTGCAGTGCTAAACTCATCCAAGAAATCTTATCCAGCTGATGCTTCTGGCCCACCGTGGGTTGGATATAAAAGACAGCTTCATGTGAGGAGAAGTAAAGATGGCTGCGTGTACAACGTGTCAGCTAGATGAATGGGATGATAAGAGAATTCATTTAGAAAGGGTTACTGGCTGCAGGATTTTTAATGAAACAGTAATGATCTGGATGAAAGTCCCATGTGCAGATAGGAAAATCATTTTCCTCCACCAGATTGTGCTGTGATCAATATGAGCCTCAGTGTTGTTCTGTTGGACATTCAGTCAGATTATTAAGGACTGTTTAATGTTTTCAGAGGTTTTAGTTAGACTAGTGAGGAACCAGAAAGTGTTGAAGGAAGCAGTAGCCGGGTTCCTCCCAAATGGTGGACAAAGCTCGTTGGCATTCTCTGTACTCTCCTCTACAATGGCTCTGCCTCCATCGATAGGCTATATAGTATACAAATTGTGTATCAGACAATACCGTGACCTATATTAAATATGGGGAATTTCAGATCCATCCATTTTAACAACAAACATCAAATGATCTGTGGGGGGGGGGATGTCTTCCATCATTCCAGTAGTTTTTAATAATCAATACAAAAACACAAAGAAAGAGTTTGTTCAACCCAATTACAATAAAAAGTTGAAACAAACATTGGCCACATTTACAGCGTTTTAATTCCCCTTTAATTCGGAATTAACGTTAATTCCACTTTAAATAGGTTCAAAATGACCATGAAAACATCAAATTCCGAATGAAAATGATAATTCAGAATTAAACTTAATTCCAAAGTATGCGGCTGGATTATTCCCCTTTTAATTCAGAATTAAGTAATTCCTCTATCATGTTACCTTCATTCTGCTTTGAGTCAATTCCGGTCGTTTTGTGCATGCTCGTTCACTCGTCGCCATGACGTTTGTTGTACGTATTCCGTGCTGGCTGCCCGAAGCGAGCGTTGGACTCGAGACGAGTCTATTCACGTGAAAGTGAAGTAGTACGCTGGTGTCCAGCTGCAAAAATCATGTGAAAATGTGGTTTTTCCATGTTTCAGAAATTCAAAAATGGAAAATTGATAACACTCAAATAAGGGAGTTGTATCTCAAAAAGCTCAAACCTGATGCAAGGTTGAGCATTTTAACAGTATCACAGATTCTGGAGTTAGCCAAGTTGCAAATCAGGAAAATTGCAGCTTTTCATGCCTTTTACCTCAAATGTGCAAATGAAAGGAATTTTATATTTTAAAAAGGCATCAAAAAGAAACAAGCAATTTAAAATCATTTGGACTCCTATGGGACTTTTACCTTTTGCCACTTCAGAACATTTACTGGGACAGATGTGTTTAATGTTTAAAAGCCCAGGGGAAAACTCGTGTAGTACTTCCTGTGTGTGTCAACGTCTCAGCTTCCACACCAGGAGCAGGAAAGGATGCCGGACATTTCTCCTGAGGAGCAATTAAAAGTGAACTTCAGCAGAGCAATGATTAGCACGTGCACGAATGGATAAAGGGGGAACTCACGTCCCCATCACAATATTGAGCCCTTACATAATGAATTACATAACATCTTGTGCTCTCATATCTATTCCCACCATTGCCCCCATACCACCCCTAGCCACACACACACACATACACAACTCCTCTCTCCTCCCTTCCCTTGATTCGATATTTCTTTTCTTCAGTTCAGTAACCTCATTTGAAAAGTTGGGCTAATTAAAAGGTCCACAAACCAGAGTGATAGTCCGCCATATGCTCTACTGAGCACTAACTGCATAGTGTCACAACCTGGAGCATCAGACACACTGTAGGCTATCTGTTAGAGCAGAACTAAAACACATTACATCCTTCTGCCCACCTCATCCAAACCATAAAATCCTTGAATCTCCTTTAAATAGCTTATCTGTGCTTCTCTGCATTACACACAACAAATCATGATGTATGCATTTCATTTACAACATAGGAAAGCAAATATAAAACAACTATTAAAGAAAAACCAACAATCAGCTTGACTTTAACAATAGCAGCAGTGGGAGAAGAAATACCAGACTGCTGGGAGAGGTACCACTCACTACCAAAGTAAAGCTTCTTAGCCATAGATATGGAATATAAAACTATAAACTAAGACTGTTTTTGAAACCGCCGTATGTACAATGCTTGTTGAAAGACATTGTATGCAAACTTATAAGCAGTTTTTTTCGTAGAAACTTAAAAAATGTCCATCTTTTTGATGCAACTGTTGTGGATATTTACTTACCAGACAGAGCTGGGAAGGAGAGGAATTGTTAGTCTAATAAATATATATGGCCTAAATAATTCTTTTAATTGTCTTGTCTAGAGGAGCTTTATGGGTATAAAGCTCCTCTTGATCATCTGAATTCTGTTTTCTTTTTATTTATTTTTGGTTGTTTATTTTGAATTATTGTTTGTTACTGAATTTACATAATATTGCTAGACCTGACCGGAGGGGACAGAGACAGGATAGAAAGAGAAAAGAAAAGGAAAATAGACATAAAAAAAAGAGGAGACCAAGAGACATGATTTAGAAAACAATGCAGGAGAAGAGGAACCGGTGGTCTAATAAATAAACAAAACTAAGAAGATGTGTTGTGTATCATTCAGCTATGATACAATAAGAATAATGAATATATTAATACCTTTTTTCAGGTTTGAGACCATTGCACATCATTATATTATGGGAAACTGTATGTTATGCAGACTGGAGAATTTTTCCAAATCACTTCACCATCTGGCTACTTTTACAATAGTTTGCCTCCTGCGTATTGTGTACTACAACTTGGAAAAATCCGTAGTGACTCAGATGCAGGTCACCTAGCGGTGGAAACTCCTGCTCGTCTACGATGATCCCGTCAGTAACAGTTCCAGGATGAGAGGGCCGGGGATCTAGAAGTGACATCTAGGCATCAGCAGGACGAACTGCTTGTGAACCACCTCTTTAAGCAGTCTCTGATGTGAAGCTGAGGAGAAGGACACAGTCGGAGACCTCAGTCTATGATCAGGATACCTGGTCGACTCATACGTGCATCACTGGACGCAGCCAGGTGACTGGTCACTGCCTTTTTCCGGGAGAGCTGGCCCACACCACCCAGAGGCCCCGATGTCTCGATATCTTGATTCAAAATAAAAAACACACAAATATATCATTGAATAATTTAAATAAAAATGTTATGACGCACATGGTTTCATGGCAGGCTACAGTCTTAAGCTGTTTTGTAGTGGAAGATTGCATTTTTGCACACTTTGATCCAAATTCTAAGTTTGTGGTCGATTTCCATGTATTTGGCAAGTTGTGCATCTTTACTTTTACATTCACTTAACAGCTGTTGGATGCCTTCTAACAGGTGTTTACCATTTGTTTCTGAAGACATCTAAGACAAGTAAGCAATGTAAATACTTAATCTGTATTCATATTAGACATATAAAGCCTCCTTTAAAAACTTTTACCTGAATTTTCAAAGACAGGTGCTCTGCTGCACTCCTAGCTATCATCATGCTGTTCTTCTGAAAACCATCCAGCTAAACTTAAGAGATTATATTGTAGTGTAACTATGCATTTGTATTACATAAATGGGAAATGGCCCAAGGTGCAAAATGCTTTGTGCGTTTATGTACGAATAAATAAAATATAGTATAAAAAGTGTCTGTGAATAAGAAACATGCAAAGCTCTTTATATACATATATATGTATAGTTATAGTTTTGATCTGATTGGTGTTGTGCAACCCAAAACTGCTAAACTGTATTTTGTGCTTCTCTTAAACTTCTTCTAATTACTCTTACTTGTACTGTACACATCATTTATCTGAAAGTTTTAGTTGCTAACATCAGTTTTTGACATCCAAACTTTATGAACAAAATATTGTGCGACTTGTTAAAAATTAAATCTCAAATTTCATGTAAAAAAAAAAAAAAAAAAAAAATAAATCTCATTTAAAAGTAGAGCTGAAATGCTTGGTTTGATTTCCCCTAATTAATAACTATCTGACAATTGTTTCAGCAGGTTTTCATTCCTGTAAATGTTTAAAAATGTCACCACATATGTGGAAATACGCTGTAACGTCTTTTGTCGGGAAGAAATCAAACACTTCGATGGAGTGTTTCTGGGTTTAGATCATTTTCTGAGATTTGAATCACCTGAAGAAACAATCAGTAAATAATAAAAATCAGACGTCTTGACCTCCACCTTGTTTATACTGCATAACATGTGAAGGAGTATTTTGTACAGGGGTGTTTTAATACTTTTGTTTCACTAAAGCCTTTTTTAACGTCAACCACCACCAACAGATTAACATGAACTCCTGAGACTGACCTGGCTGATGGATGATGTAATGAACTTCACCCGTCTGATGGGCTGACTCTAAAACAGACTCTGTGACATCACTCCTGAGAGAAAGAAGGAACAAAGGCTTATTTTTTTCTATAGTTTTACTGATCACATTAATATTAGCTGAGAATATCATTATCGTTTGAATCTAAAAAGAAAAAAAAAAAGGAAAGAAATCACAATCATCGTCTCTCACAGTTATGAGTAATCTGACTGTGGAAATAACAGGGGCAGATAGGTTGACCCAGTTTTTACTCTACATCTTTAAAGTCAGTCAATGACAGTTATGTAGTTAAAACGGCTGTAATCAATATTTCATATTATCAGTGGGGGGAAAAAAAATTACTACTTGTATGTGAAAGGGGTTGCTTGTGGTGACGAACCCACTGGGAGGTACCACAAGCTCAGCAGTTCTCCTCAGCTCTGCAAGATTTAATGTTTCTCTCTCTCTCTCTCGCTTGCTTTGCAGCTGTTCGTATCACGGCTTTTGGTTGCAGGAAGCAGCCTCTTTGGACCACATTTAGTTGGAATAAACTGAGTCGGTTCATACAGTCATGAAAGCTTGATATTTCCCTCAGAGGAGCAGTTGAGCAAAGCAAAGGCAGCCCAGTAGATACTGGACTTGCATCATCCTAGCAGCCAGTAAGCCTCTCCAAATCATTGCTAATGTTTCATGTTGCAGTAAGCAGTGATTTAAAAGGTCATTATGCCACTGATGTGCAGACAGCATGTCTCAGTTAATGCATGTTTGATTATGCATATAAGTAAAGACTAGCAGGAGGACAGAATGAGTTTCCTTTGAGTAAATTGTGCCAAATACATTTTAATTTTGTAGCATGTCCATAAGCTCTTTTCTTTGTTTGTTTGTTTTTTAGATTATTTTATTGTTATAGGAGCTGAATCAACCTCCAGTGTATGGCTGGAGGCTTGTACATTGAATCTGAAGAGCATCACCAATACTATGAGAAAAACAAGGTCAGACAACTTCATTGAGAAGTTTGGAGGAAACAATCTTAACCGCTTGTAGAGTGGAGCTGCACGGACTCCCTTTCTCTTTTTAACTGAAGTAATCCGTCACCTGAACCCTTCAACATGAGGTTTGGACATTACTCCCTCTTGTTTTGTTTTTTTAAAGACGTGTTTGGTGTTGTTGCCTGAGTGTCCTGGCTATGATGAATAGCTGTCTTCTGTCTGTGGCTGTCCGCCTGACTGACATTAAGTGTGCAGTTGTTCAGCCTTTGACCAATCTCCAAATTGCCTTTTCCTCTCTAAACTGTTTCGAGAAACTTGTTTTTACTCAGCTCCAAAATTACATAGCTGAAAACAATCTGACTCGAGTATTTCAGTCTGGTTTTTAAGCACTTCAAAGCACTGAATCAGCACTTTTAAAGGTTTTAATGATCTTTTATTAGTTATGGACTCGGGGGACTCGTTAATTTCAGTTCTTTTAGATCTCAGCACTGCTTTTGATAATGTTGACTATAGTATCCTCATCTCTAGGCTGGAGCGCCCTGGAATGACACAGACTAAAGTGGTTAAAATCCTACTAAGCTGACTGAAGCTTCACTGTTAAGATCAGAGAATTTTTCTCTTCTTCAGCCCCACTCATCTGCGGGGTCCCCCAGGGGTCCATTCTTGGTCTTTCTTTTAAATGCCATCACTAGATGATGTTCTTTAAAAAACGCCACTTTTACGCAGATTATTCTCAAATTTATGTACTTCTTCAAAAAGTTTATTTCATTACGTAAATGCCTCAAATTTTTTGTTAAATAAGAACAACACTGAATTTCTGTTATAACCCTTGAGATCTTGGACCCCTACTGCTAAACATCTGCAAAAAAAGATTTTTTGATCATACTTGTTAGCTACACCTTACTAGTACCACACTGAACCCCCTTTTTCCTTCAGAACTGCTTTAATTCTTGGTGTCATAGATCCAACAAGGTGATGGAAACATTCCTCAGAGATTTTGCTCCATATTGACA
>JBBBVU010000008.1:5483715-5496635 GCA_037177055.1 Atherinosoma microstoma
ATGGATGTGCAGCAACTGTGTGATGCTATCATGTCAATATGGAGCAAAACCTCTGAGGAATGTTTCCATCACCTTGTAGGATCTATGACACCAAGAATGAAGGTGGTTCTGAAAGAAACAGGGGTTCATGGTGGACATAATAAAGTGGCCATTAAGCAATGAACCACTGTATTTCAAATAATTTTCCTATTGCCTACTGGGCACTGGTACCAGTAAGCAAAATAAAAGTACAACTGCGGTTTGTACAATTGACCATCATTGTATTTGAGTAAGAAAAATGTCAAAGTCACCCCTGTATGAATCTTATTTTTATTCGATTGTTTTTATTAAGCATTGCTTCATCTGCTGAATCGATTTTCAAGGGTCTTAAAGAGAAAGTAACGTAAACAGCTTGAATAAAAGGAAAGAATAAGATGTTGAATTTCATTTCCCCTTTTACTGAGTCAAAGCTGCTAGAAGCAAGTCTGAATAAACTGGGTCTCTTTAAATACGTCGGGTCAACCGTAACAGTCATTACTCACAGAAGAAGGAAATGCTTTAATGGAAAGCTGGGAAGACATTTTTCTTCAACTTGAAGTTTGACAAATAAAAATGTCCCGAATAAACTTAACAGAGAAAATTAACGCAAATGTATCAGTAAAAATGAACAGATTGTCTTGAAGCTGAAAGCTGCCCTGCGCTACAGAAAATGAACAGAAACCGCTTTTTTTTTCAGTTTTTTTTTTTAAAGAACTGTCGGTCAGCAGCGAGGAAGATTGAAATTTCTGTCTCTTAATGTCAGACCTGCCCTGTGAGTGCCACAAATGTACCGGAGCTTTGCTCCGTTTTCCTTTTTAAGATGTCTTGTATAGTAATAGGCAACGGTTGAACGTTGTCCCTCTGAGGAGCGCGAAGCAAGTCCACCACTGCAGAGCCGGGCCGGGGACGCCGGCGCTTTAACGCCCGTTTCTCTGCACGAGTCTTGGGCGGAGGGAGGCCGTCGCAGATCCGAGAGCAGGCTGAAGTGATGCCGCAGAAAGAGGGGTCGTCTGAATGAGAAGACCCCTCCGAGCTGCCCTCTGACGGCGAGTCTCTAAAGGCAGGCTGTTTTGTAAGGAGTGTGGTGTTTCTAGTGACGGCGACGCCGTTACAAACGGCTCCGTTAGACAGTTCAGGAGCGGCTTGAAATGACGGTTTCAGAGTCTCTACTTTGTCCATAGGTTTGACTTTACGACGTCTCCTCTGGGGATTGGAGGAAAAGAAAAGGGGGACAAGGTTAAACTCTGACATTAACCTGTTGCATCCTTCCAGCAGCAGTGCAACAAATCTTACACACCTTCCTGTTTGCTGCACACAGACTCTGAGTTTCCTCCTCATGCATTTCTGGGCCTGCTCACCAAAACACAAAGAGGTAGGTTTCTTGTTCAAAATATATAATAATATTATTTACTTCACTTGATTCTTTACGTGGTGCCACCTTACCTTCAGTGGTGGCTAACTGGAATGAATCAGAGTGGATTAGTGGATAAGATGCACTCCTCTTCAGGCCCGTCTCGTCACCGGAGGAGAACTGCCTGCTGAGCAAACAGGACAATAATGACCGAGGAGGAAAAACCTTTATTAAAACACCAGTCATGGAAATATGGTTATTCTAGTTTCCAGCTTTAATACTGTTGATAACTCATGTGTTAATGAGCTGAAGCCATTTTTAAGTGCTTAATCAAAAATCCACCATTTCCACTTGAACTTTTCTTTGCCATCAAATTCAATAAATTAACCAGAGTTAAAATTAGTAATTATTCTGAACAGGGGCCCTGAATTAAATTAAACGGAATGAATTTAGTTTGTAAAATCACCTGTACTTGTTCTGTTATTGCCAAAGTCCAGCCTTTCAAGACCTTTTTTGTTATTTTTTTCTTAATCAAAGGAGCTGAAACTGAATTAGCTCATCTCCCTGGATGCACTTTGAACAGGTGAAGAGATTAAATTTACTGATGCAGCTGAAACAACAAATACAACAAGGTTTGGAGTTATAGTAGACTAGTTACACCTGACTAGGACCCAGCAGAATCATATAGTACTGATGGTAGATAGCGGTACACTCCATGCAGCCACATCTACTCCGACCTCCCGGCACTGATGTGCAAACTGTGGGACTAATGGAGACGGACTGGTGAGATACAGCCCTATAGTCAGGAACTACGCCCTGCAAGTCCTGTTATCCAACGCTCTGACATCTGTGACCATATAAAATATCATTGAAATAACGAATAGCCAAAGAGCTGATCCTTTGGCATCAGCTTATGTTTTGATGTCTATTTTATACTCCAGTAGTAAACAACCTCGTTTTTTATCATACTCCGATATATAAGGGCAAACTTTACAGTTATATAGAAACATTGGCAATCATTAGCTAATGAATGCTAACTTAGCGGTACAGATTCTCTTCACAATACAAATTAATTTCTCTTCTTCTCAACTGATATTTTTCCTGATCCTTATCATTGATCCCTGATTTTTATTTCATAATAAGTTCAAGTGGAAATAATAATAATAATAATAATAATAATAATAATAATAATAATAATAATAATAATAATAATAATAATAATAATAATAATATTATTATTATTATCTGTCATATGCTTGTGGAATTTTTTCTATATCCTCATCATCAAACTGGGACCCATGTTTCAAGTGTGCAAAACTGACACTAAAACAGCTCTAAAGGTTAATAGAGGTCATAAATAGACATTTATTCCAAAGCCTGGTTCTTGTTACATCATCTTATAGTTGAAGTCACAGGGGTCGGTGAACGTAAACGCTGTGATCATCATCCTACCTTTCGGGGCAGCAGTAGGTGTAGCTTTTGGGTATGGGCGGCTCTGGTTCTGTGGTTGGAGGAATAGTGATGCGGCGGTGGTTGACGCACAGCAGGAGGCCGAGACACAAACACAACCCCAGAGACAGCAGCAGGTAAGTTTGCCGGTCCGACACCTACAAAAAACAGATAGATCAGAAAACTATCAGCACAGCAGCATCTCAGAGAGGAAACAACTGGCAAGAGAAAAGCTCCAAAAACAAACAATTTGACATCTTTCATGCACTTTAAATCAAGTATTGCGTCTTCTTTTTTTTTTTTTACTGTACCTCTGTTAACTACAGAGTGAGAGTATTCTGAGGTCAGATGACTATTTATCTTAGAACAAAAGATCACAACCTGGTGGGGCAAAGCACCAGTACATCATAATGACTTGATCCTGAAGAAAGACTAAATTTACTCTGTACAGGTTGGAAAACACACTGATTACAGATGACAGCTTTGTGCCTGGAGTGTTGTATCTACCTCATTCTGCAGCTGGCTGACTCTGGCCGACAGGTTGAGAACCAGCTGAGTCACATTCTCCAGCTGACCCTGCAGCAACTGAATTGATTCAGTCTGACGCAGGTCCTATGAGAAATAACAGATTGAACAACCAGTCAAGAGGACTCAGAATAACTGGAGCGCTCTGTAAAGGTATAACATGCTACAAGGTGGAAAGCATGCAGCATTGTTAAAAGCTTTTTTTATTTTGGGCAACACGTTGGCAGGAAGGAAGCTTCCGGCCATTTGGGTTTAAGAAAAAGCACAAACTAACCAAACCAAAGAACCATAATTGACTATTACAGTGGGTTACCGATAATTCAGACAGCATCTATAAGAAACGGGACGTAGCGCACGATTTAGGGTTGGTAAAATATTATGAATTTCATTTTTTTTTTTTTTTTAAAGAGGGTGACTTTATAAAGTTTTAGGGATTGAAACAAGGTTTTAAAAAGCATGACATTTATAGATTTCTAGAATTGAGACAGCACATGGAAGGATGGATTTTGACTAACCAACATTATATGTGTTGCATCTTTACGATTGTTTTTATTACTATTAATTGATGGATTTTGATAGCTGTTAAATCTATAGGATGGGAAATTTAACAGGGGAGAAGGTTAATCAATTAGAGTTTTTATACTTATGAGTTTTTATGTAGTCAGTTGCTGCTTGTTTAATGGCATTTATATTGTTATAATTTGACTGTATTTATGTGTTTACCTTCCCTGGAACCGCAGATGGAAATTAGCCGGTGGCTAAATCTGGAACAATCTTTTCTCCTCTGAGATTAACATTTTCTGTGCATGGTCCCCAACAAATGAAAAATAGCTAAATAAATGAATAAATGAATGAATGTTTAAGAGAGAGTACTGGGGTCAGGTGTTCTGATGGCATATAAATCAACCGCTGGGGTTACATACATCTCTAAACTATATAATGGAATAAAGGATTTGAAGGGAGAAAATGCATAATATATGAAGGGAAAATGGGAAAAGGAGGGATCATTCTCAATGCAATTGGTAGCATGGGAGAAATAAACAGTGGGAAAGCCCTTCCTCTCCGTCGTAGAGAAAGTTTGGATGGAAGAAAAAGGCGAGGTCTTTCTGAAAACCTCCTTGAAACTAATTTCCACAGGAAAAGTTAATGTGGTGGAGATCCTGTGGCGAACAAATTGCAAATCATTTCCATGTATCTTGGTCTTGTCCAGTAATTCAGCAGTATTGGGTTGAAATATGACCAATAATGGAAAACTTCTGACCTGAATCCACACAGTGAAAGAGATTGCCAATAAATATTTGTCCAGTACTTTACTGATAGCTAGTAAGAAAGCACTTAGGAGGAAATGGATGGAACTATAAATGAGGACTGGATTAACGTAGCGCACGATAGTTATGTGATGGAAAAATTGACAATCACTTCAAGGCAAGATGTGGACAAGTTTGCAAATTACTGGGACCCCCGGATTACATATGCGTCATCTTTTAGATCCGATTTCACATACTTACTGTTTTCAACAACTACACCCCCTCCTAGTTTCTGACTTATTCACAGTTTGTTTTTGTTTTTTTCACTTTTGTTCCATTTTCATCTTTTTTAATCTCTTTCATGTGTTCATTTGTGTTACCGAGGTCAGTCTGTAACCAGCTGGCAATGCACATTACTGTCAAGTCTTAAAGGTGTAAACAGAAGCAAGGTTACCTGCTCTTCTGCTATTCTGGAAGTGTTCTGGAGTTTAATGATGGTTTTGTTGAAAGCCCTCTGCATCTCCTCCATCTGCTTCCGATACCTTGAATCAAAGGAGGGAGAAATCTTTAAACCTCGTTGTTGTTATTTGTTCCTTGGTTTGGATGTCGCGTGCTGCTCTTCCTCACCTCTGACTAAGCTGCTCCAGGTAGCGCCCGCTGAGTGACATGTTCACCTCCAGGGCCTTGATGCGGTTATTAAGTCTCATGAAGACGGATTCCTTCTGGCTGGAACCGTGCACCTGATTCCCGTTTTGCTCTGTGACATTGAAAGGCTCTGCATAAATATCTAACAGGGATGACGAGGTAGGCGAAGGAGGACTTGGGGAGGAAGGGCGCAACAACTGACCGTCGCTGCCTGAGGAAGCCGGCAGGTCTTCTGAGAGATCCTCCATTTTCAGATCTGTTACAGCCACGGGCGGCTCGGGTTCTGTGACGGTATCTGGAGCAGGGTGGGATGCTTCAGTGGGAGTGGGGCCACTTTCAGGCACAACTGGTGGCGCAGCTGGATGCTCTAAATAGGAAGAGGTGGGCAGGAGAAGATCTGTTTTATCTTGGATTTGGGTGGGGGTGTTATCTTCTGGTGGAGGGACATCGACGTGAGGTTTCTCCTCTGTTGGAACCTCTGATGCATCTTCCACTGGGACACTGATACTGGGTTTATCGTGGGTAGAGCTGCTCAGAGTGGCTGAGGGTTCAATATGTTTCTCTTCAGCCGACACATCCTGGCTCTTTTCTGGGTCTGGCTCCTCAGAAGACAGCTGTGGGGTTTTCTCAGTAGCTGTAACTTGGGCAGAGGTTGACTCTGTGGCACTGGGTTCGAGGAGGTTCACGGTCTGACTCGGCTCCAGTAAAACTGGTTCAGATATGTATTCTTCTGAGTTCCCTGCTGGCTGGGACACTTCTGACACCACTTCATTCTCTGGTTCTGGCTCAGAGGTTTGTTCTTTTTCCTCACCACCGTCCGACTGAGGCTCAGGGCAGGCAGAGGGGGGAGGAGGTAAGAGCAAAGTGGGTGTATGAATGGGAGAGATGTTTGGCTTTTTGTCTATTGTTTGGCATTTTCTCCTTTTGGACAGTAAGGCTGAACACTGCTGCTGGACATACTCCTGGAGGGAAGGAGCGCATGAGCAGGAAGAAGGAGGAGAAGCAAGCCAAGGGCAGCACTTCAGGTTTTCCTGCTGTCGCTCTTGGTGAACCTTTTTCTCTTGGTCTTCATCCAACTCCTCTTCCTTCTCCAGAAGAATGATTGTAGAGACGATTGGTTCTTCCTCATCTTTCTCCAAAGGGATGACTATTTTTTCCTCCACCGGGGGGGGCCATTGTTCACTATCATCAGTAGTAGGCGTCTCTGGTGAAGGGATCACTGAAGATGGACCTTCAGTTGGAGGGATACCAGACTCTGGTAAAACCGGAACATCTTTGCTGTCTGGACTGGAGGAGCAGAAGAACACAGTATGTATTAGACAGTAAGGTTTTACTGGGTAAAAACCAGTAAAGTGAAATGAAACTTTTGTCTTTGTGTTTTTTGTTCACTTGAAATTTGCTGCAATATTTTCTCTGTTAGCTGTGAAGCATTGAGAGGATCCCTCCAGCTCCTCCAGGCCTGCATGGTTTAGGTTTATTGAAGGAATGATGAAATCAAAATTGTATCAGGGGATTTTAAAGAAAATGAAAAGGCAGCGGTCTTTGACCTGAGGCCTGTTGAGAGGTTACGGCAAGAAATTGACCCGAAGAAAACAAGTAGATCAATGCTTGATATGAAGAACAACATTCACTTTTCAAAATTGCAAAGTCAGAGATGTGATATTAACCCCGGTGAAGAGCTGTGGCATGACCTGAAGAAGTCTGTTCAGCCATGATATCTGAACAGCACTAGTTAGCAACTTTTATGTACGACAGAACAATCTGTGGTGGTTTTTAATGAGACATCAAGGAGGGGCATGGAAACAATTTTACAAATGACATCACCACTACGAAATATAAAACACACTCGCAGAGGTTGCTGCTTGGGTCCAACCCAGTATTATCAAGGTGAACCTAATAAAGTGGCCAGTGAGTGTAGGTCTGTCGGAGTGCAACTACATATAATGGAAGGGAGCTCGGAGGTCTTTCATCTTTTACAGGGAAATTACATTTTTCACCAGTTTGGTAAATATGTTGGTTGTCTAATAGCACCAGAGGTAAAGTGGATATCCAACAGGAACGCTTATAAAAGATGATGACAGCTACTCACTCTGAAGGTAAGTCAGTAGTTTCAGTTTCAGAGGTGGTTTCAAGCTGTTGTGACGGCTCAGACATGTTCACTTCCTGAGATGAAATGTTGCCTTGAAAACATGGACAAGAAAAAAAATCATGATGACAAACTGCAAAACCGATTAGTGGATTCAACATCACCATTTTATCAACACAAGGCAGCAAACATATTAGCTAACATTGTATAATACTGATGTGTTTTCCATACCATTCATCTCTGAGTTGCCTCCAAGAGCGTTGACAGCAACGTTTACCATGTTCAAAATGGCATCTGAGGAGAAAAGTCACAGTTTGAAGAGTCATTTATCAGAGTTTAAGGTTAATGTACTAATCTTAATGCTGCAGAAATACAATCACAGACCTTTTGCGGAGCCAATCAGATTGTTGGATGACTTCGCTTCACCGGATGCAGTTCCCGAAGGATAATCTGAAGACGTGAGAAACAACACCCATCAGCAAAACATTTATTTCCACTCACAGCCGACAATAAAACCAGACTAGCTTTCGTAAATATGTCTTAATAGAGAGAACAGAAGCATTTCAATCATACTGTATTTATGTATCATATAGTCCTAATAATGAATGCAAACTACAACAAAGTGGTAACACTTAGTGTAGAGCAAAAGAAAAACACAATGTTCTTTGATCTCACCCAAGTCATCATCCTGATCATCTGGTCTCTCGGGCGGATCCGTGTTCTCCTCATACTCCTCGACCATGCTTGTGCCAAACACCCTGACCAAAAAGAAAAGAAAATAAAGAAACGAAAAGAAAAACAAGCAACAGCAAACATGCAGTCAGGGAGAGTGGGAACGTTTATACATTTTCTCTTCATCTGTGCCTAAAACAACAGAAATATCCAAAGTTTTCTACTTATTTACTAAAGAATTATTAATGTTAACATTTTCTGCAACCCTTACATGCAGCCATGCTGGAAGTCATGTTCATATAAATCATTTTGCATAAGTGGAAAATATAGCTGCTAGCATGTTTATTCATCCGAGCCAAAGGCCTCAGATGAATAGCTAATACTATACGCCACATTTAGCACACATCTAAGCCTATATAGTATGCAACGCACTAAGATCTGCAAAACATGCTTCACACTTCAAGTTTTAACAGCTTCCAAAAGTAAACGCTGGCAACGAGTCACATTTTATGCTGCATGTTAACAGCATGTTATATTCCCTTGTCTGTTACCTACCTTATTAGACTGAGGGGACAGAAATGCTCCGTACCAAAGTGAGAGACCAGCTCTACCTGGGAAATGCAGATAAGAGTCCAGACTGAGACTCGGATAAACAAAAACATGTAAATGTATCACATCGCATTCAAATAAACATTCTCAGAAGCGGAGACAAATGGCAAAGCGCTCATTTTTTGTGTTGCTGAGTAATCAATAGAGCGGCAGTGAGTCATTGTGTGAGTAAATCAGAGAAACATCTCTGTGTGAGAAGTTAATCATGAGGCATGAAGAATAGGTTTGATTTTTTTTTTGTAATGAATTTGAGTTATTAAATGTTTTTAATGTGTGATATGAAATATTCAAAGAGCATGTCTTGATAGCAAGTTAGATCCGTTTCTGTTAAATTCTGATTAGTTTTAGAGGATCAAGGTCAAAAAGTCTATTTCCCTCCATGTTGAGTTCATCCCACCACAGTGCACTACAAGAAGAGCATGCTAACCTTTATGTACTTGGTGAACATCTGAGGCAAGAGAAAAGGGAAAAAACAGAGAAAGATATTAAGGAGGTGCAAGCATGCATTCAAACCAGGACTAAATAGAGTATGTTGGTTTTATCTGAATCACTTCAGGTGAAATGGTTCCAGCTTCTCCGAGACTGAGCCTAAACCCATTATACACATCTCACCATGAGCTTTAATCTAAAAAAAAAAGAAAAAAAGTAGAGCAAGGATTCTCTGCAGAATGGAAGTGGGTGTTTTTCAATTTAAAAAAAAATTAATCTAAATGTGATTGACTAGATCAGGGATGTCGGCCATCCTGCAGGTTTTAGATGTCTCCCTGATCCAACATGTTGACCCATTAATCTGATTCAGGTGTGCTGCAGCAGGAAACTTCCAAAACCTGAAGGACAGCTGCCCTCAAGAACTGACTTTGGACAACCCCTGGACTATAACACTTCATACAGGGAACATTGCAGGATGCTGTGAGCAACTTTTAAATTGTGTCCATTGGTCGGTTTTCATGTGCGACAGCTCTATTAACTAATTAGTCAGAAGAAACAAGGGCCAGCTCCCAAATTCACCTTAGAAACACTTATAACAATCCAAAAGGAAGAAGACCCAAATGTAGTAAGTCTATTGTCGGAAGAGAGCACACTAGCTCCTAAAAAACTCATCTTTACATAAACAAACCAGGACCTTTATGATCCATTTCAAACTAACTCAGAGTCAAACAAATAGACTTTTCTAGCGGAATATAACTTTTGACCACAAAGCAGCAAATGTAAGACACATTTAATGGTTTTGTGACATTTCAGTGGTTTTAATTGTGTTATGTTTGGATATCAATGCTGAGTCAAGGCTTTCAGAAGTTTTTCCTCCTCGTTTCGGTATGCTACATGTGAGAACTGGTCGAATGCATGCATCTCACGCAGCCCTCTCTTGATGAAGAGGTCTAAAACGATATCAGAATCACATCTAAAAATAGCACAGAACAATAAATATCCTTTCAAATATCTTACAGATATATAACGTCTCCTATCAATGCACAACTCCCCATGTGTTTATTGTACGAACAAGTCTTCTCATATGTGGCCCTTCCAATCCAAGCACACAGCTCCCGCAAACTTTCAACACTATTTTATTTATTTTCATCAAAAAAAAAAAAAGCCTTAACATTGTCTTTTAGAAGTACCCGAAAGTCTCTGTTTCATTTCCTCCTTTCCAACTTTGTGCAGCCGTGACGCCTCCCTACTACAAGCACTGCAGACATCTATATCCTTCCCTCATGGGGCAATATCATAGACTAACTATACAGCAGCTAAGGTTTGTCCTAAAGTCACTACATTTGTAACTGACTGCATTTTTTTTTTTTTAAAGTCACTGAGTGTGTCTGAGCCACTAGAGACAATAACTGAATCATGTACGGATTGAAAAACACCCTCTTAGACTGGCAAACACCCACATCGGCTCTGCAGAGACCTCTACTTGGAAAAGCGTACAACACTGGCATCACTCTACTCCTCTAGAAGAGTTTTTGAACAGGTGCTCTACAGACGAGAAACATTGAAATAAGCATGAAGGAGTCAAAAGTTGCATTCAAAGAGAATCAAATGGATCCAGAAGACACTCTGCCTGAGGGAAATGCTAAATATTTACACATGCTAATAGACTACATTTAGTTTTTTTCTACATTAAAAGAGAATAAATACCGATTCAGTCTGACTAAAATCAACAAACATATAAATAAAAACTTTGCTCACCTTCACATATTTAGCATAAAGATGCTCATTTAATGGGAAGCTCTGCACTGTACGTTCATCTCTGGCGTGGAAGGTTCCCAGCTTTAGCCACTTATTTGTTGGGTACCTGAAAGTTTGTTTATGAAGACAAAGTCAATTCATTTAACGAGGATACGTGGAGGATCACGGCGTCATGTTGCACCGTGTCAACATTTAAAAGCATCAGAGCATACCTGTCACTTATGGAGACAAGAAAGTCTTTAGGTGTGGAGGAGAAAAGCTCAAAATTAGCAATGTCCAGCTGCTTCACCTGGATGGGCTCACAGAGCTCAATAATAAACCTGAGGAACAGAGAAATTACATTTTAAAAAAAAAAAAAAGGAAATCTTATGTGTGAATAGAAAGCAGCAGATTTCCTGGTGCCACATACCAGATTTTGTTACTACTGCAGGGGTTTAGCATGTACAAGTCCATGTTCTCCTTCAATATGGCTGAAGTGCTCTGTGTTGGACAAAATTAGAAACACATGTCAGTTTCTATCCATCTTAGTGTCAAGATCCAAAATTTGTATTTTTCTAAAGATTGCATGAAAAGCATAAGATGACGTGAACCTTAGCCTCGGGGTTAGCACCAAGTATCTTGGCTCCACACTCCACCGAGGCGTAGTTATTGAAGTTTTTCTGGACCTTCTTCACTGTATTAGAGCCCCCGTTGTTAGAGGTGTGAGTAGACAAAGCTATGGAGACAAAAAAAAAAAGATTAAACTATAATCTGTTCCTTATATTTCTCTAAAATAAATAATTAACAATTGATTCCCATCAGCTCAATCTGGCATCTTACTCCTCTCTTTCTCCACCTCCATCATTTTCCGTTTCCACTCATCAAAAGTGGGGATGTCCTCGGGGTCTTTGCTGCTCGGGCTGGGATCTGTGTCTGCGGCGACTGGGGAGCTCAAGTCCTGTCGCGGATAATGAGGAGACGAGAGGTTGGGACACCTCCTCTGGTAGAGAGAGGAAAGTAGTTCACATGGTCTCCGAGCGTCTTACCTGCTCTTTCAGCATGTGGGACGTGTTGGCTTCCAGATACTTAGAGCCGGGAACAGCTGGGGGACTCAGAGGGGGGTCCGTGTGGGTTTTAGTACCTGTGGTGTGAGCGTTGGAGGTGTTCTCCAGAACCAGTGGAGGGCTGTTGTGGTAGAAGAAAAATAACATCTTGAGTGCTACTTGTCTTTTAAAGGAAACACAACAAGCCTTTTTTTCCCCCTGATGTCTTAATGAAATGTCTGTTACAGACTTTGGTCCAAATAACAAAGAGAGATAAGATAGCCACTCCTGCTATTCAAGTGGACCATATTAGGGGTGTGGACTGACCCACTTGACTCCACCCCTCTCTTCATCACGGTTTTCTTCTGTTCCATCCATCTATTTTGTAAACCCACTTATTTTAATACAGGGGGGGGCTGGAGCCTATCCCGGCAATGATCAGGTGAGAGGCCTGGACAGATCACAAGTCTATCACAGGGCCAACACAGAGACACAGTCTCAATTTAGTGATCAATTAACCTAACATGCATGTCTTTGGACTGTGGGAGGAAGCCAGGGTACTTAAAGAAAACCACACATACACGGAGAGAACATGCTAACTGCACACAGAAAGCCCCGGCTTGTTTTTAAATGGAAGTTTTATTCTAAAATACTTATATTTCCCTCGTCTGCATTTGGACCCTGGTCAGCTGGTAGACTACCGACTGTTCCTTTAGTCACATAGTCATAGCAACCTGGCCCAAATTAATGCTGCAGACGTAATGGCCGCTGGCCGGTTATTAACATCATGGAGTAACTCGGACGGTACGGTAATTTCTCCGTCACATCTAGGCTCCATAAACTCTGTACTTCCCTGTCCCTCTGCGCTTTGTTTTTCTGAGCTAACACTAAGAATTGTTGTTTATATGGTCAATGTATCAGCGTTCTTTTAGTTTTTGTAGAAACTGTTAATGGTGGCGTACCGACAGTGCATTCAAACACAAATTGGAAATTGATTGTTATTAATGTTTTTATCAGTTTGTCTTCTTATAGGTCACAGGTGTCAAAGTCTGGTCCTCGAGGGCCGCTGTCCTGCAGGATTTCAATGTTTCCTTCTTCAACACACCTGA
>JBBBVU010000008.1:5557699-5568061 GCA_037177055.1 Atherinosoma microstoma
AAAAAACAAACACGTTACTGTTGGATTAATAGATTTAGTGGTGTAATAGAATCAGTAGTGGCCATTATCATTAATAATAATAATTAGGACAACAATTGTTTTTGTCTGTTTTGTCCTTAATTTCGAATCCTTTATTTGTGTTGACATGTTTTTCAGTGAAATAACTAAATTAGATAATAGTATATGTCTTACGTTGGATGTTACAAGTACAGGGGAAAGTTACAAGGAGTTTTTTCTTAGATAATGAAAGCATAGTTATTGAAATGATCCATTATCAATAACATGTAAGCTGAATATATAATGTCTCTATGTTTACGTTCAGCTGTCTCTCTCCGTGCTGGGAGACCATTCAGCATCTGTTGCAGCATTTCCTTCAGCAGTGACTCAGTTTAATCTGCTAGTTAAACACATTTACATTGACACATGCTAACCATGTCACCCAGTTTTAATTTTAATCCTGGTCGGATTGGTTTATAATGAAGCTATAAAAAAATTCCTTGGCAATTTTTGGAGATGCATGTACAGATATAAGCTTAAATGAAAATGTCAAAGAGCATAAAGATGCTATTTAACAAAGTTGTCTGTTCTATACATCACTGGTTCATCTCTTAGTTTAAGCCTGTTTTTCATGAATGACTCATAGGTCAGTGTTACTGCACACATTCCTCTGAAAATGTGGGAAATGAGTGAAAGAAAAACTTTAAATGACCCTCAGAAAGCCTGAACTGTTGCTCAAGACCACTTTAAAAGATTACAAGACAGTGTGGCTGCTTGGGAGCAAAATATAAAGACATTCAGGGTTCATGACTGTAACTACCACATAGTTACAGCCATAAAGGCTAAACATACATATGAAACACAGAGTAAACTTACAAACTTGGCCTTTGTGCTCTGAAACTGAGAGAGCTCGTGTATCTACATCTATGTGAACTGTAGACCTTCTTCATGTTGCTAGAGTGTGTGTTTAGGCTTCCTATTAATTGAGCTAATGAGGTTGTGGCTCACACCCACCAACACATGCATTACGGCATGGATGATATTTCAGAAATCAGAGCATAATGACACCGTGTATTTCTGAAGAACCTTACAACAGCAACACATTGTCGCTTGCAATCGTAACACAATTACAAGGATGCACTGCCCTCTACAGACAAAAGGTCACACCTGCATTCCTCTGCATGTTTTCCTGTTTTATCAACAAGAGTTTATTGTGCTTGAATCATGTTGCAGCTCATCTGAGTCTTACCTGTTTGGTTTTTTTGCATTTCCAACACGTTCAGTCCAAATCACACGATAAGTGTTTGCTTTGCTGAACTTGGAAGTTATGTTGGTATGTTATAAAGGAGGCGATGGCAGCTCACTTTATCAACACTGTAAACTGAGATGAGATGTATTACGGTATAATGACAGTCAGAGGACTCAGTGGCAGCTGATGGAAACTTGGGTGAGTGCGTGTTGACTTTCCTCTAACAGCGTTCACACAGATACAGTACCCACTGACAGCTTCAGAGGATTCTGACGGCTCAATTCAAAACCACAGGAAAACCAGAAAGCTTTCGTATGCCACTTGCGTTCTTCTTCATCTACTGACCTTTTATGTGCAGAAAGTGACTCAGTAAGACAGTGAGATATAACTGTAACCGGTACTTTGGGCTTTTTTTTTTCTTATACAAAGAGAAACAAAAGTAAAGTCCAACAGATGGAGAGAAAGGAAGTGTAAGCAGAGGGAGAAACTTTAATTAAATAATAAATAAAGTATAGCAGGAGGGCTTCTGAATTATACACACTCATGTTACACGTTTTTCCCCACACAGAGGCTGACACACACACATCTCCACCCAGCCTAATGTTTCCAATCCACCATCCAGAGTCCGCTGTAAGCCCTGTCCAGGCTCTCTCTCAGCCGCATGAGCAGCAGGTCCTGCAGGAGGTCCCAAGTCACCCACAACCTCTCCACCAAGCTGTACTGGCAGTAGCCCATGGCCAACCCAAAGCCCACATCTGTCACGTAGTGTCTGGCGAGCAGCAGTCGGGACAGGCTCACCAGGGCGGCCCAGCCCACCACCAGAGCCCGCATGGAGGCCGTGTCCACCAGCTGGGCGAGGAAGAAGCGGGCGCACATGGCCGCCCTCGAAGCGTGGCCCGAGGGAAAGGAATAGCGCTCCACAAAGAAGGAGAGGATGTCGGAGCGGTTCTGCGCAGGCGTTCGACGTCTGACCAGTGTCTTCACGGTTCTGACCAGCAGCAGGTCCAGAATCAGAGCTTTGAGGAGAGAAGACAGATACAACGTTGGTTGAAGTTTCAGAAAGTTTTGCTCAACTTATTTAGGCTCTGTAGAGAGGAATAAACCTCCCTATATAGTTTCAGTTTATTTGCTTGGTCACAGAATTTCATCAAATAATTTAATCAAACATTACACTATGGACAGCTGTGAGATCAAACAGGCAGAAGCAAAAGCTTGTACATTGATACACATCTACACAAAAATGAGTCACCATTCAAATTCACAGCTCAAAAAAAAAAAGCAATCATGACCCTAAACCATGTTTAAAAGATGTAAATGGTTTATCAAACATTAACACCACAATCATCTTTTGTCCCTTTTTTCCCTGTGTTTACCAAATATGTTATAATGATACACTTTATATGTTTATTTGAAAAAAATTGCACCAGTAGTTCCTTGACCATTTGAGTCTTTTGATTATTTTTTAAGCCTCTGCTCTAAAATTGCACACCCATAATGAAATGATTGGGGCAACCATGAGGTCTACTAATGGAGTTATATAAAGGAAAGAACACGTGTGAGATTTGTTAAGGCGTGTAAATATCAGGATATGTGTTACTGGTGAAGAATAAGGGAAGATGGCACAAAGCACAAATTAAAATGTTTCAGGCTTACCTGAAGAAACACAAAAACCTCCCGGATTGAATATCTCTTTGGAATGATGCAGCCGAGGCTGTAAACCTCTACCATACAGTGTGTGACCATTAGCTCTAAGGTCAACTCTGATGAAGTGAAGTAGAACAGAATCGGACGAAGTCTCCAAAAATGGCCATTTTGGTACATTTGGCACCATCTGTGCTCAAAGTCCCCCAATTGGGGGACCTCAGATTTAAAAGCTTAAAACTTCATTGGATTTCCTTATAAGTCTCCAACATAAATAGGATATCAGACACGTTATTTATACATTTCTTATATAACTTATAAAAAAAAGACTTAATAGAAACAAACTTGCATAAAATAAATGCATTGATTTTAAATTTGTTAAATGGTTCATATTTGCAGGTTGTATAAAAAGCAGGTACTTAAATGAATAACTTGCTAAATGGACATCAGAGAAATTGTTTTCTTTCAGTTTTAAACAGTTTGGTTGTTTCAAATGAATGTATTCAAACTGGGTTCAGATTATGTTCTTTATTAAGTTTGATTCAACTTAAGGCTGATGAAGCTAATTTTATATTACATGTTGAATAAAGTATGTGGTTTGATTTGTTCATATCAGTAATGTTTCAGTTAGATACTTCAATTAGAAGCAACATAAAGTTCTCTTTTAACAAGGTATAGTTTTGTTTCAATGAAGATTAACCAAACCCAACAGGATTACCTGTATGTTAATAATAGTTTTCTACATTTTCCTGGTAAAATATAACAATTACATGTTATGAAACCTTTGACCTCATTGATTTCTCATGTCTACAGCAATAAGCTGAATGTATGCAGCTACATCATCGCCACACTGTTATGTGCCAATTAGCTCTGGTATTTCATAACAACTCAACACATTTCGAAAACACAGCACCTGAACTGAGAATTTAGAGTCCACTAATGTAGTCTGCACGTGCAAACACATCATCAGCTATGCTGTATCATAGTGATACTACTGTATCAGCTGCAGCTCAAAAAAGAAAACTTTCCATCGCTGCCCTGTTGCTATTTGTCTGTCATGGAGGGGGGCACAGACATCTCGTCAGCTAATGACCTACAATATTTGACCCTTTGTTGGAGTGATGGGGCTTCGGCCTGTTGTGCCGTTTCACTAAACTTTGATCAGAAATCACAAGATTGCGCACAGTTATGCGTAATTGCGCATCAGCTTCCCAATGTGGTGTAAATATAAAGACACCTTAATGATATCAGGTTGAGATGTTTTATAGCAGCTATTTCTGATTAGACACGTGGACATTGTGCTCAATTATGTTTAAGTAAGAAATTCAACTAAAGCGCACGCGTTCTCTCACCTAAGGTCAAATTCAGCATGATCTCTTGCTCCTCTGCGCTCTCCCCGCGGAGCAAAGTGTACACAGCTCCGATGAGCCATGGGATGACATGCCCAGAGAACTCCACCAGCCGCACCAGGGGCCGTATGCTGCCCCACGCAGACCCCTCGCAGGCGCACACCCCGAGCCGCTTGGACAGCCACAGATCCACAGCCAGCAGAAAGCGCAACGTGATGGTGAACATCGGCTGACTCAGGGAGAAGTCTTCGGTTTGCGCTCCGGGGGAGAAGTAAGAGCAGCTGGAGCCCCGGCGGCGACCGTGGCACTCGGATGGTGCCCGGCTGCTGCACGCGACAGTACGGCAGCTATTTCGCCTGTTCGTGGGTGTGGACATTTTATTTCCCCCCTTTCACCCAAGCGTTATCAGTAATCTTTCAGCCTTTCTTTAACGACCTCCTAAATCCCACTGCGCTCAAAGGCGAACATCCTGCAAACGGCACTGCTCCTGTCACGTGACTTAAAATATAGCGCAAAGTTATTCTTCAATTAAAGATAACTTATATGTGGTCTGTTTTTGAAAAGGAAAAAACTCCCTATCACTTCTCCAACTGATTACCTAAATGTTTGGGCTGAAATGTTCGGTTATTTCACCGCTAAGCATCAATTGTGCAAAAAAAATAAAAATAAAAATGCACCACGTCCCCTCTTATAGAATACCTAAATTGTTGCCTGCCCTAAAATCTGATAAAAACCTGCCACCTCTGCGCAAATTCAGCCCGCAGACGCACATCCTACACGCGCCAGACGCTGTCCCCTGCAGTTCACACAGTGTTTGTGTGCGTGCGGGTTTGTTTGTTCACAAGCAGGTTTCCGCCTCCTCTTTCACGCTGTCAGTCATCGGAGCTGCTGCAGAGCACGCGATCACACCGACCCAATATGCCAGGACTGCTGCTCGGGGATGTGTTGCCTGATTTCGAGGCAGAAACCACTAATGGGAAAATTAAACTCCACGAATTTCTCGGTGACTCGTGAGTAGATGTGTTGATTATTGGTTGGATGTAAATGATGGACAATTCAGTTTGCGTGAACGGGAAGTTTGAGGTGTTGCCTACAGTTCCTGTCAACTGCTTTCTGACTTCTGCAATATCCACTCTGTATCGAACATCTAAATTTATACCTGCAATGAATGTATTATACGTGTGTGAGCCCTTAAAATTAACTATTTTTCACAAGACTGACAAATTAACAGATTCATCTCCTCCCTATCATCCAAAGGAACATCTGTAAATTCTCAGTTGTATGAAAACTGATATATTTTCCTTTAATGCGATTAAAATCCAAATCTGTCTTTTTTTTTTGTCATTTTAACCTTCAAGTTTATGAAATATGCCCTTCTGGAAGTTTCTACAATCAACAGAGTAATAAGTGGCTGGTGAGGGTGTCAGGATAAGGTATAAAAGGAGCATCCACCAAATGCTTGGGCCTTACAGTAAAGTCTATCCATCATCCTTTCTCAAAGAAAATCCATCTCAACACCATTTACAGAAAATGTTTCCACCAATGGGAAATGGAAAACAAGCATTCCACTGCTAGCATCTCCTGTTGCCATGTCAACAAGGAGATCAATGACAATGACATCAAATCATAAAGATGTACAGTCTGACTGGGCAAACCAAACACTCTAAAAAGAGTTTTATCTTTGTCCTAGTGTTCAAGAATATCTGTTTACTGCATTTGCATGTCATTTCATTATATATCTTTTTATAGTGCCTATTTATTGCCCTTATAGGGCCTTTTGGGCCTTTCCAAAACTACTTAATTCTCCCTTCCTCTCTGTTTGATTGTTTACTCTAAACAGAATGAAAGGTTCAAACTAATAGAGAAATTACAGAGTCCAGTTTCTGTTGAGTTTAAAAAAAAAATCTAATATTGTTTTCTGGACCTGGGTTCATTCAGGCATTAAAAACATCAGTAAAAATGTCCCAATGCATGGTGTGATCCGTGACCTCATGGGAAACAGAAGTTCCTGCCACTTCATCAGTATCTTTGTGACCAGGTTACATCCTGTCACTATTCACGTTGCATATTGTAGCCGTCCTCTTTTGCATCCTAACAACATAGACGCTTACACAACACCAAGAAGTGTTAGCCTCAGTCTAAAGAGAGGAAACTGCGCAAGAATGAAACCTTTTTGCCAAATCTCTTAAAACGTGTCCCCCTTTCCAGATGGGGAATCCTGTTCTCCCACCCCAGAGACTACACTCCTGTGTGCACCACAGAACTGGGTCGGGCTGCTAGACTGTGCAGCGAATTCAGCAAACGTGGCGTGAAAATGATCGCCCTGTCCGTTGACTGCCTGGAGGATCATCATGGCTGGAGTAAGGTGCTGTAACAGTGTGCTCAGGAGGAGGGGCTTCTTTGTCCAGCAGGTGTTCTTGGAGCTCAATCTGTATCAGAGGCTAACCTTACTATGTTCTGGTGGTCAACATGTTGATTGCACCTCACACTGCAGCATGTTTCAGTTGCATTAGTCCTTACTTGCATCAATCATTAAAATTGCTTACAGAGGAAATTTAATTATTCTGCTAACAATCATAAAGATTTTACTTCATCAATACAATATTGTGAAGGAAGTTTTAGTGTTGTGACTGAATTGTGTGTCTTTATCCAGTGAAATGATGAAAAATAAATATTTTTATTTAAGTAAAGAAGAAAGTAAAATTAAGGACATTTTTAAAAAAACCTTTGGTGCTTACCTACTTAACTTAAAGGGATACTGTGTAACTTTTGACCCAAATATCAGCCTGATGTGAGTAATAATAGATGATTACTGGGGTCAATATACAGTGTTTGACGCATGTCGGCGCTCTGAGGGGGCTGCCCTCTTCAGAAACCCGACATTGTAACTTTGCAGGAGCAGATCCGTCTCTCATGGGATCATGTGACCTGCAGCGCTTTGCTTTATGGCCCCCCCTCTATAAACACAGAGGACTCTGCTTTGTGCTATTTTGTCCTCTTTCATCTAAAGTTTGTCATGGCTGAGTGAAGTAAGAAGGTGAACACTGTGTCTGAGGAGGCCAGGAAGAGAAAGACTATTTAATTTTGCAACAGTGTCATGTGGCCTGTGGGAAGTTACAGGTTTAGTGCCCCTAGTGGGCAAAAGTTACACAGTATCCCTTTAAGCCATTTTCTCTGTGCTGTGCCCCCTATCAACGGTTAAGTCCATCTTGAATCCTACCTGTACTGTGAGCTCAGTAAAAAACAGTCTTATCTTGACTCTTGTCTTATCTCTTGCTCTGTCTCTGGCTCTCTTTGGTTTCCTCTCTTCCTCTGATAATGCAAAACACATTAACATTTAAAATAAACATTAACAAATTTGAAAAAAAAATTACATTTGAAAAGACATTTACATTTTGAAAACAAATGTTTATTTCATAAAACACATATTAGCAAATTTAAAAACAAAATATATTCTAAGGAAAAAAATTTACAATTTAGGAAACAAACTGAAGGCGTAATGGGAATGTCCTAAATACTGGAAATGACTCAGAGCTGATTTCATCTTGTAGTTCAAAGAAATTATTTGTAGTTCAGCTAGGCGGTGGAAGTCTGTGGCATGTTTCATTTTGACAACTGAACACTGTTTTGTCCTTTTTGCCGAGTCAACCAGTTTACACCTTTTTGTTCTTCGTCTCTGGCATTTTTTAATGAAACAAGTAGTTCTCGTCCTTAAAGAACCTCCCATGACGAGCTGAACCACAAATCAATTTTTTTAACTATAAGATGAAGTCATCACTTTCTGTTAAGAACCATCTTTTGTTCATTTGTTTCGGGATTTATATTTGTGTTTTGCTACTTGTAGATTTGTCTCGGCACTTGTGCAAATGTTTAATATTTTGTAAATTTGTTTCATGAAATGTAGATTTGTTTTCAAATTTGCTAATTTGTTTCATACAATATAAATGTTCTTTTCTAAATGTAATTTAATTTTATTTTATTTTAAATATAAATGTGTTTTGCACTTCTCAGCCACCGTCAGGTTAATGAATTACTATATTTTGCAAATTGTGTATAAAACCCATTGAGCACATTACCATCAAATATCCAAAAAGATATGAAAGAAGAGAGTAAATATAACAGAAAAGGATTTTTAATAAACCAGATTTATAACTGAACTGATGAACGATGTATTTCTGTAAAAGGATTTAGTTTATAGACAAAGTTATTAAAATAGGCCAAATTAGATAATATCTTTAAAAAATGTTAAAGTTAGTTCATTGTACAAATATGTGTTGAGAGTTTTCTGTTTTGTTGTGATGATTAAAAGGCAGACGTAAGAGCCTTATTTTATTTTACAGTTGTTGTTTTTTGTTTAGTTTTTGTTTCTCTTGTTTAGTTTTTGTGTATATGTGTTTAGGATAAATCATTTTAAAAAAGAAGCAATGTATATAACATTTTTCTTCTTTCTGCTCCTTGTCATTCTTGTATTTGGATTATTTTTTATTTGCTTTGTTTTTGTCATAAGAAAAAATGAAATAAACGAGACCCTGCATGAGTTTTCTACGTCAACAGGATATCGTGGCCTACAACTGTGAGGAGTCTGCTCGCTGCTCGCTGCCCTTTCCCATCATAGCAGACAGCAAACGGGAGCTGGCAGTCGCCCTGGGCATGCTGGACCCAGACGAGAAGGACAAAGATGGCATGCCCCTCACTGCCCGCTGCGTGAGTGTCACAAACACACTGGTGTTTGCCATTTAAACTTCTTCCATCTCTTAGGCCTGTAAAGAGTACAACTTTAGTCCTCTTGCTCTGCATCTCTGTTTGTGCAGGTGTTCATCATTGGTCCTGACAAAAAGCTGAAGCTGTCCCTGCTCTATCCGGCCACCACCGGACGCAATTTTGATGAAATCTTGCGAGTGGTCGATTCCCTCCAGCTCACAGCTGGGAAACGACTGGCTACGCCCGCCGACTGGAAGGTATGCCACGCGTCTGAAAGTGACCTCGGTCTGCACCAATTATTTTAGCAGCTGACTGCACAGATAATAGAAACCAGAGCTGATCTGCTGCCATGTAGAATTCCTTGTTTCTATTTTGTGTCTTGCTCCAGCCTGGAGAGTGTGTGATGGTGCCTCCCAGTATGTCTGAGGAGGAGGCAGCTTCTTCCTTCCCAGCTGGCGTCTACACCAAGGATCTGCCCTCGGGCAAGAAGTACCTGCGCTACACACCCCAGCCAGGAGCACAAATAGAGAGCACAGATACTGAAAACTCTCCTGTCTACTATAAATTGACTCTATTTCCTATGGGACCTTAACATTTTTAAGGTCCCATAATGCTGCAGGAATGTATACTGGTGCAGTATGATACAGTGGCTTGCTAAAGTTTTCACCCTCATTGGTATTTTCTTTTTTCTTTTCATTATAATTTGTGGAGTTTTTATGTAGTCTACACAAAATAATCCAAACTTCTCAATTCAAACCCATTCAGTTTTAGAAAGTGATGTATTTGTATTCACTCCCTATGACACCCTGAGGAAGGGAGCTGGAAAGCTTAACATTAGAAACGAATGTATCTGTCTATAAACCAGCGGTTCACAACCTATGTACCTTGAGGACCCCCTTCATGCAAATGCTTAAAAGCCGTGGACCCCCTGCCCCTTCCCGTGCTGAAACCATGCTGGTTTTGTGCTTTCATTAGCGAGATTCTCACCACAAATCCTGGATTCTGGCTGAGTGCTGTCCTTCGACAAAGCCAAAGTTAACATATAGCCTTACTTTTTTTAAATAGGGACAAATAGTATGATATAGACAAATAACCTGCTCTGTGGTGTTTCTCAGACTCATTTTATTAATTATATGTTGCAGGAAAAATCCAGGTTACCAGGTTAGACATGAAGTGCTCCACCTGCTCACTGACCTCCTAAACCCCCGTACATGGACCAAAGTTGATTGGATGCACAAGTTGTGTCCTTATAAGTGTTTGTTTGTTCTGAGAAACTCATCCATGCATTCATCTCCAGTAGACTGGATTACTGTAATGGTATTCTAACAGGACTTCCCAGTAAGACCAGTAAACATCTGCAGCTCATCCAGAATGCTGCTGCTAGAGTTTTAACCAGGACTAAGAGATCTGAACACATCACACCAG
>JBBBVU010000008.1:5574473-5588276 GCA_037177055.1 Atherinosoma microstoma
CTTCTCATCCTCTTCTCTTTCTTCATCTTCTTTGCCCTCATCATCATCATCATCTTCTTTTTCATCAACATCATCATTCTCCTCTTCATCTTTTTCCTCGTCTTATTCTTCCTCCTCCTCCTCATTATCATCCTCTTCATCTCCTACATCATCTCCTTCCTCCTCCTCATCTTAATCTTCCTCATCTTCTTATTCTTTTCCTTCATCTTCTTTCTCCTCATCGTCATCATCATCAACCTCTTCCTCATCATCTTGTTTTTCTTCATCTGTCTCATCTACTTCCTCCTCTTCCTCATTATCTTCATCTTCCACTTCTTTCTCATCATTTCCCCCTCATCATCATCTTCATCATTTTAGTCAACAGCATCCTCCTTTTCATCTTCATCTTCTTCCTCCTCCTCATTATCATCATCTTAATCTTTCTCATCCTCTTCTCCTTTTCCTTAATCATTTTCTTCCTCCTCATCTTCATCACCTGCCTCTTCTTCCTCATAATCATCTTGTTTGTCTTCCTTTTCTTCATCTCTCTCATCAACGTCTTCCTAATCACTATCATCCTCTTCATCTTCCTCATCATCTCCTTCTTCCTCATCTCCGTCAAGATTATAATCTTATTCATCATCTTCCTCCTCCTCTTCCTCCTCATTATCTTAATCTTCCTCACCCTCTTTTCCCTTGATCATCATCTTCCTTTTCTTAATCTCTCTCATCTACTTCTCATTTTCTCCTCACTTCCATCGTCATCCTCCTCATCATTATCATCCTCATCACCTCCTTCTTCCTCATCATCATCATCATCTTGTTTTTTTTCACTGTTTCTATTTTTCTTGTTCTCCCTCTCCGTCAGGTCGTCATGGTAAATGAGAAATTGTCCTCAACTGACTTATCTGGTAAAATAAAGTTTATCACCTCTACATCTTCTTCTTTGTTATCATCATCTTCATCAAATAAGAGCAGAAATGCACTATACAGACCGTTTTACCATTAATCTTCATCCTCATTATCATCATCATCTTCTAGTTGATCGGACACATCAGAGCTCATCTGCAGATGTCATAACATCTGGGTCTAAACACTCGTGTGAATGAGGTAATTCCCTCCATCATTTATATATAAAACACTAAACAACATAAAAAATACAATGTTTTTTCCTCGTGAAGGAGAGTGTCTGCATTAGTAAGGAAAAATGTACCAATTTCAAGATGAATTTAACATAAGATGGGAAAAAGTTTTGAATGTCTGAGCGTACCTGTCGCATTAGCGAGAATCTGCACAAACAAGGTGTTTTTGCTCAACCCTCCACACAGGAAGAGGGTTCTGATGTCATGTCCTGCTCCTCTCATGGCCTCTAGAATATGAAGCGTGCCAAGCTGAAACAAGAGAAGAGGACACAAGAAGAGTCGGGTAACCAGATAACAACACTTCCGTTGTACTTAAAGGTCCTGAAACAGAGGAAGTCATTTGAAACACACAACACGTCAGACTTACTGTGAGGGCCTGGACGGTGGCTAAATAGAGGAGGGCCAAGTCGTCCAAGGTTTGCGAGAGAGAAAGTCCAATCACCTGCGAAGACAGCCGTCAGATCGTCGTTTATCTGAAATCACCAGCGATTCAGGTCAAATAGAAATTGACGGTGATGACGAGTCATCCTCCGTCTGTCCTTCACATCAAGACTAAACAGAGAGCTGATCGTCTTAACTTAGTAAGTGGAGGACAAGTAGACGTCCAATCAGCACTTATTAGAGTTTATATACAAAAATTATCCGTTTTGAATAAACTTTAATACTTTAAGTTCCCATATGATGGCAAATAAAGAGCTATTGATTATAACTTTATGTAAACCAACGACAGGAAGTCCACATCTCTCCGGTAATATTCCAGTTTGCTCTGATTGGTTAGCATTGATCATTGTTTCACACCTCGACTTCCTTTTTCACACCTGTGGTTTCCTGATGTGTGGCTTGTTTTTGTTTGTACGTCAAGTATTAATATTTCAAACATAAAAGAAATGAACTAGATCTGAAAAAGAAACTAAATCATGGAGTCAGTCAGCCGGGTTTCCTCGTCTCCATTTGGAAAATTTGATTTAAAATAAATAAATAAAAGTGAATGGAAATGTCAAATCAATAAATAAGTAAGTAAATGCATAAAAAATATAAACAAATGCTTCAAATAAAGATTAATGGAAATGCTGAACATGTAAAGAGAGAAAAAAAATCCCCATAGCACAGAAAACCTTTAAATGATCAATTCATTTGGCTTTTGCCCATTTTAAAGAAGATTTGTTGCAAATTAGAGGTAAAAAAAAACAGTTTGCATATCCTGAACTAGCAAAGATACAAATGATGGGACACGGTCTAAGTTTGCCAACTCGTATCTTCCCAGATATAATATTCCAGATATTGACATAATTCCTGAAGAAGAGCTTTTTCTGTTTTCCTCTTTTGGATATCCTCCACAGTTGTTGTTATATTCCTCCTGGAGGTTAGTTTCCAGTTAAAAACAACATGTTCCTCTTCTGATTTCCTATCACTACTGATAAAAGCCTACACCTCCCCCCTTGTTATGACACTACGCAGCCTAGTTTGTTCACATCAATCTCTTTTTTCTGCAGCTGTCTTTGCTTGTGAATGTACACCCCAGCTACTGGACTTAGTCGTTTAGGAACTCTTCAGTCATGCCAAGCCCCTCACCATGCCTTTTAAAGTGGGGTCAGCGAGTGGCGACCGGTTCCCGTGGAAGTCCGGCCAAACATGCAGACTGGATCCCAGCAGATCAACAGCAGAATGGGAGTTTGCCATCAAACTCAAGTGGCTGTTCAGGTAGCTGTAGATGTTCTTGCCTATAAAGGGATTTCTGGAAAAGGCCAAATAAAAATCAGAAAATGTGCAAAAATCTAAAATGAGGGAGAGACTGACTTGTCATAGAAAGAAAAGTACAGTATCAATGGGACATTTTCATGCATTTCTATACAAATATTAAGCGATTCAAACAATTAAATGACACATAAACAGCTCAACTCTACTGTGCTTCTAATCTAACTTAAGTGCACTCAATACAGTACACCTCATCCAGCCAGCTGATGAAGATGACAGCTGTGATGAAGCATTTCTGGGAACGCTAAATGCATCAGCTGACCTCTGCTGAGCCTGTTCCTGGAGCTGGGTGTACGCGGCGTGACCCTTCACTACGTGTTCAATCTGCAGGAGAGAGTGATAAATCCCAGCTGAGAGAGACAACAGGTGACACGGGTGATGACGTGAAGGTTTGTGAGGCGGTTAACTGCTGACAATTCAGTCAGCAGAGTTATGAATGAGACTGTCGTGGGCCACATGTGTTTTTATGTGCAAGTGCACGGTGACGGTGCGCATCAAACGATCCTTGCATGGACTGACCAGCCTTCCCGTGGCGCTCTGTCCTCCCTCGTTGAGCCACATGCCGGGCACCATGGCAGACAGGTAGGGTCCCCACACTCCGGGCACGAACAGAGGCTTCTCGCTGATCTGATCACATGGGGATCAAACAGGAAATATTTGACTTAATTCTTAACATTTTAATACTCAGATGACAACAGACACTGACAACAAGGTTAATCACAGGAAGTCTTGTATTAGTCATGCGGTGATACTGATCAATTGTGCAAGACCTACAACGGGTTGAATGGACCATGTCCACAATACTACACGTAAAACAAGCATACGTGTTCATCAGCCACAACTTTAAAACCACCTGCTTAATACTGAGTAAGCCAAGAGCTCTGACCAATCAGAGAAAAGACAAAGGTCATCTGAATTAACTACGTATGGAGTTAATCTCTGAACTACACATTGTTCATATCACATTTGTAGGCACACACTGTGTAGCCTTGAGGTAAGCTTCCACAACATTCAGTCTTACACCCACATAGTTTTGTTGTTGTTAACACTGAGCAATTACAGGGAGCCTCGTGTACACCACAGACCAAACTTTACCTTCTTTCCACCGCTCCCAGTTGTCTCTGCAGACAGCTTGATAAGCGGCATGCTTCATGCGTTGGGCAAGACATGCCCATCAGCAGTGCTGCTGCTGCTGCTGCTGCTGCTGTCAGAGACGGCGATGACAAACATCTCGAGCGTGCCGAAACGTGCATCTCCTGCTGGTCGCTTCTGACTAAGCTTATGGAAAACTTAACGCGCTTCCATAGTTTCACACAACAACAAACTAAACAGAGTAGCCTTCACCGCAGAGCGCATCTTCATCAAAAGCACAACCTTGTCTTTGATCCAATTAAAAACACAAATCTGGGAATCTGAGTCACCAAAATTAGCAGCTCCAAATTTTATTGGCGCTAGAGAAATTTTAGGGTAAAAAGATCAACAAGCTTAACGAATTATATCCAGCCACTCAAGTTTGAATGTGAAAATTTTGATTTTGGCTTCTAGGTTTTATCTTTTATTAGTATTGATGTATATATGCATCTGTGAGAGTGAATATGCATAAATATCAAGGGCATGAAAGCTATAAATAAACAAATAATTAAATAGCAGGTGAAATCAAAGGGAAGACATCACATGAGGAGGTTTTATGGCAGCTGCTTACATTAGCCCTCCTGGATTTTCTGGAAAAGTTTGTTTTAGGCATTTTTTATGCCAAATGGGGTCAACAAAGTGATCAATTCTTCTGAATTATTGACTTAATAGGCAGCACTATCTGTACAGTTTGACTGTCAGGTGAAAACTTTAAACTCTTTAGCTACATTTCAACTACACAAACCTTTCCCAGGAACCAGGATCTTTTTTAGAGGGGACTCAGTTTTATCTCAGAAATTTCTTTGATGGTAAGGGATGCTGATCAGAACGAAACACTGTTGCTCTGATCAATTAGCCTGATCCACTAACCCTCTGTTTACATGTTCTCACGCTGGCTCCGCCATATTAAGGGCCGTCCCAAACCGCATAGTGTGGAGGGCGAGTGGACCGTTCATCCCTTAAATAGCGAGTCTGCAACACTCCAAACTTTGCGGCTGGTGCCACAACAAAATGGAGGAAACAAACTTCTGATGCGAGTTCCGCGTTTTTGACCCACTGGCAGAAAATCACCAGGTTTAGGAAGATAAAACTTAACCGGCTAATTTTACTCTATGCTGACGTTTTCTCAGATGTAAGCGCAATTTGTTTGATTGGAAATGTCAAATGGTAATGGGGTTGAAGGACTTGTGGAATGAAGTTTAACTCCTGCCATTGTAATTTATCATAGTTGCTGAATTTATGATGTTTCAGGGACAGTGGAAAAAACGAGACAGCTGGTGCGCCTCGCAACCTGCGCCACAACGCTACAGCCATACAGTCTTTATGTTGCCATGGCGACAAGCGCTTTCCTTTTCCAGTGGAGGGCGTCCCATTCCCGCCCATCTTTTTTATGCCCTCCCACTCCAATTAAAGCGCCCTCCACGGCTGCGAGTGTGACTACATTAGGAGTGACACCGTAGTGAAGGGGTAGTGTGTAGGGGGGCGGTTTGGGCCTAAATGTCAACATCAGTGACCAAAATTCTTTCGGACATAAACATGGGCTCATCTACAAATGGATTCAGTGGCCTCAGGGGCAGCAGCAACTGCACTACAGGTAACTTCAATATACGTGTACATGTGTACTGTCGTCTTCTATGTGCCTTTTTAAGGCATTACTAAAGTTTTTTGTCCATTCAGAGACACCATAGTAAAAATCATGGCACAAATATGGCACCTTCCATGTATGTGGACGCACAGCGAGTAGATATAAATGTCTCATTCTAAGAGAATAAAAGCATAACAGTTATTCTAGTGAAGTGATTAGATACCAATAAAAACAGTAACATTTTTCTGTCATTGACCTTTGATTTTAAAACACTGCATTTTTGGTTCTGGATTCTGTGGGTCAACATGCACTTTAAATTGTGTTCTTAGGGTCCTAACTAAGCAGCTGTCCCACCAGGGGCCTAAAATGTTTAGGTAGGTAGCAACTGTCAAAGAAACATCCATGTAAACGTCGGTATGAATGATGTCCCAGCAGGATGCGGCACAGTAGCAACGTTACTCCCCTCACCAGTCAGTGGTTTTAATGTTGTGGCAGATCGGTGCACAGAGTCTATGTAAGTGTTGAAATGTTGTTGCTAATTTTAAAAGGTTTTCTCCAAAATGCAGCTATAAAACCACTGACCGCCATGTGACAAGATGACGTCCCGCAGATCGTCGCCATGCGTGACGTGATTGGTTGATGCTCACAGGGCAAGTGGAAGCCTTTCACATCAGCTCCGATCACACCTGGAAAGAGGACACTGATTTTACCTTCGGCAGAGGAAGAAAAATTATTGTAAGGATTTTCTTTTTTTCTAATTCAAAAGTTTCCAAACAGCAGAACCCCATCAGGAAATAATCTAAATGATTTGTAGGTCAGAAACTTTGAATCCTTTTGAAGCGATTTTTTAACCTTCACGTTGGATTCAGCGGTGACACTAACTGCTGGAATAATGTTTGTCAAGCTGGTTTGAGTTTACGGTGGAAGGCTGGTCTACATGGGGAGGCCAGGGATGTGCATCGCTGAGACATGGACTATAACTAACAGTGCGGAGCGTTTTAACCTCTGACTGACACAACAATGTATGATTGGCAGGGGTTCCAGCCACGGGTCAGAGAGCAGAGTTCATGAGCAGTTTACCTCACAGAACAAAACCAGATGGTTGGGATGTCAGAGCTGGAGAGAGGCTGCCTTAACTGAGAAGACTAGTTGTGGATTTTACAATGGAATATTTTGCTTATTGGGACAGGGACAACCATTTGTCTGGTGCTTTATTAAGTTTCTTCTTCCTTGTCATTTAGAAAAAGACCTGTTAAGGACTAATTTCAATCACAGAACATTAAGAAATCCACTGGGGGACAGAAAATCTGCCCAAATGTATGCAAAAATAGGGTGCATTCACACCAGGATAGTCCGCTAAGCTCTGTACAATTGGGGACTCGGTTGAGTTGGGGGGGTGAAACCTTCTTCCGGACCGAGTTTGCGTTCACACTGCACCACTCAAACGAATCGGACCTTTTAGATAACATGTTCCATTCCCTGCCAGAGGCGGCGCTGCATCAAATATTACTGAAGGAGAAGAGAGACACACAACCTAGAAGAAAACTTGTTCATCTATTGGTTAAAGCGGGACAACTTTGGTGTCTACAACAGTAAAACATGGAGCTGAATCAGAACTTGTCCCGAGTTCTTCTACGTCCAACCACGAGGCATTTCACCGTCTCAGAGCCGTCTATCACTTTTGCCCATTCACAGTTCCCCAAACAAAATGGACTTTTTGAGCAAACAGACTAGGATTTGAAACAAAAAGCCTGGTGTGAAAGCACCCTAACAAAAATTCTGATTATGTAGATGGTGCAGAGGTCTCAAAAACTCTTGTCACAAATATGACAAACTGGGTGTTATTGGGTAAAAACTGTAGCCCACTGCATCTTAATATATAAAAGAAATATAAGGATCAACATTAATTCCTCTTAATCTTTAAGAGGAATTTTATGCTCTCTTGAAATACGCACTTTTGTGTAATTTTACCAACCAGCAGCTAAAATATCAACTTTGCAGATTTAATGCATCTTTCTGTGGTTTCATGTCCCAAAACATACTGGCAGAATTAAAAAACAAACTGGTGTGAATCTATTTTTCAGGTAACCCAATAAGTAACTAAATATGACGACACTTCGTATCTCTGTGCACTGCTCGAGATAGAAAAAAATTTAGCAGAGGAGCTGAAAAAGTTTAAATAAGTATTATGTCAACAGCTGAAATAATTAGTAACATGTTTAGAACCAGCTGTAACATTAGCTAAAGCTAATGGATAAGATACAGAAACTATTCGGGAAAAGATGGGGGATTTGTTTTTGTTTGTTTAAATGGTTCAGTAAAAAGTAAAGTACAGATTAAATGTTAGCTAAAAATAAATAAAGCTAATGTTAGCTCAATCTTAGCTAAAAGTAACAAGTATTTCAAATAATAGGTTAAAAGTAAATAAAGCTAATGTTAACTAACTGTAAGCTAAAAGCAAATACAGCTGTTAGCTCCATCTTAGCTAAAAGTAATAAGTATTTCAAATAATAGATTAAAAGTAAATAAAGCTAATGTTAGCTAACTGTAAGCTAAAAGCAAATAAAGCTAATGTTAACTAAATGTTAACTTAATCAATTAATAAGCATCTCAAGTAATATGCTGAAGTAAACCAAACTAATGTTAGGTAAATTTCAGCTAAATGTTAAGTAAAGTTAATATTATCTAAATGTTAGGTAAAGTATAAAGCATCTCAAATAGGTTAAAAGTAAATAAAGCTAATGTTAGCTCAATCATAGCTAAACGTGACTGAGCCATTATTAGCTTTATTTACTTTAAGCTTATGATTTGAGATACTGAAGTAGCCTCAAATCATAAGCTAAAACTAAATAAAGCTAAATGTTAGCTAAATAAGAAGTTTAACCATGTAAAATTTAAAGTCTTAGCGTAAAGTAAGATTGTTAAATTGTTAGCTTTAAGTAAAGGCAAACATCAATTGTATTATCATATTAGCTCTTTGAATTAAAAGTTTGAATATTTAATAATGTTAAAGTAAAAGTAGTTGAAGGGTTGGCTTAACTGATCATATATAGATCATAGATATATAGATAGATTGTTTAAAGTGGTATGCTCTCTTATAACATTCACTTTTCTCTTTTTTTATTTCAACTGCAGATTCAATTCATCTTTCTGTGGCATAACTGTCAGAGCAAACTGGCAGCGATGTTGTGGATTTTGCATAAAAGGCAATGTTAGAACTAGCAGACGTGAACTTATTTACGACAAGACTTTTGTCTCCCAATAACTTTGATTCACTGCGATACCTAACCCTCCAGCGTGAGCATCGATGAGAGAAGCACCGACTGCTGTTCCTGGATTCAGACCCAAATCTGCTGCAGCCTCCGGAGTCAGACCATCTCCCAACGGACTTCCCGGAGAGCACGTCACACTGCCTGAGTGGCACAGTTTTAACAAAGAAAGAAAGAGAAGATAATGATCCATAAGTTTGACAGTCATGTTTGTGTGAGTCTGTCTAAATTAAAAAGATGATTGCATCAGTGTGACTTTATTATCATTATTATTATCATTATTACTACTATTATTATTATTATTATCTTGCCTATTTTGGAGAAGTTGTTTTCCAGAAGGTCCTCCAGTCCAATACTAGTCCAAAAGCTGCCATCCCATCCTTCAGGAGGGCAGTATGTCCACTTACACACCAGAGTGCATAAAGACCTGTGGAACAGCATGGCAGAAATTAAATGAAATATACTTTATTTATCCCTCTTAGAGGGAAATTATTGTTGTAGCAGGGTTTCTGCTACAGAAAGGTACTGTAGCAGACGCAAACATGAGTTTTGATATCAATACGAAAGCACACAATAGTTACGAGCATCTTGTGAAGGTCACAGTATCAGAAACACTTTGTTCGTGATAAAAGATGCATTACGTGGAACTGGCCCCATTACCTTGGTCTTGCCTTTAACAAAAGTTTAATAAAAGGACAGCGCTCCAAACAGTACGTCAGCAAACATATTATCATTGTAGGTCATCGCCACAATGCCTTCATTTTATGCAAATAAAGGTTTAAATCATCCAATACAATCATGTTGACATCATCATCGAAACTCAACCTTGTAAATGAGCCTGTTGCTTTCCAAGACAAGAAGTCTGGTAGGTCAAAGAAGTGGGCGGCTTTGTCCCAACAGCTCTCCTTTAAATTCTGATGGAAAGACAAGAAAAATTTATTAAAATTAAGCTTTCAAGGATCTGCCCATCAAATGTTTCCAAACAAAAGTAATCTAAAGAGGAAAGACTACAGATGTTAACTGGTTTATTTGGTAAAGGTTGAGTAACGAACTGGTTCAAAGAGCAACAATAAAAGACACAGAGACCAGTGGTTGGGTGGTGACCTTGCCGACCTCTCACCTCTTTTAACCAGAGCAGCTTAGGGGGTTGCATCTCCGGTGACATGACCCCTCCTACCCTGCTCAGGACCTTGTGGCCGGCGTTTGTTATACGAGCTGCTTGTTCTGCAGCTCGATGGTCCATCCACATCACAACGTTTTTCTCCCCATCACCTGAATACAAAGACAAGATCCAAGGCCAGAAATACTCAAACTAAACAAGAGCTGACACTGTTTAGATGATAAAGGTTTTCCATCGTTTCTACAAAGGCAGCGCACGACCCACATTCCTCTAATATACGTCTTCACTTTGCTTGATTAGAAATAACATAAATCAGGACCACGTCCATCCTGACTCAGACCTTTGACCTCCGTGGGGAGAAGCAGTTTTTTTCTCTTAAAGGATCAATAAAGTATCACATAACCTTTCTTACAAACAATTTGTCAAAGCAAAGCTCGACATCTGGAGGGTTTCAAACCAACATGTTTGGATGTAAAATACGCACGTAATTGATCCTGACAATTACATTCGTAAAGGTCAGACGAGATTAAAAGAGTTGAATGTAATGAAACAAACTGCTTACCGTCCTCACCGACCGGAACAGGCTGGAAACTTTTGTCCAAAACCACAAGAGAGCAGGTGGCATCAAAGCCGACCCCCCGGACCTCGGTCCTCTGCACACCACGGGTAACTCTCTGTAGAAAATTACATTCATTTTGAGATCAATATTTTAGTTGGCAAGTTACGGGTGTTTTTTATTTAGGTTTTGTCAAACTTAAATAATAAAAAATATATTTTCACAAAAAAAAAAAACACAACTGGTGTGAATTGCTTGTCATTTTTAATTTAAACCACACGTAACTAAAACAAATATAACTCTGCAGTCTGAGGCAGGTCTTTCCTCAAATGTGCAGTGCCATTCGCCATATAAACAATTTTAAGGTTAACAGAGAAGAAGAAATAGTTTAAATGAGTATTAATTAAACAGCTGACATCCAGTAACGAGGGAAGATGGACGGCTGAAATATTAGCTAAAGTTAACGGATAAACTATTGAAACTATTCCTAAAACATGGGTAATTTCTTTAAAAAACAAACAAAAAAAGGTTCAGTTAGCAAAAAGTATTATAAAATGTTTAAATGTTACCCAAAAGTAATAAATAGCTTCAATAATAAGCTAAAAGTAAATAAAGCTAATGTTAGCGAAGAGTAAATAAGCAGATAAAAGAATAAATAGAGCTAATATTTGCAGCACATTAGCTAAAAGTCAATAAAAGTAGTTAAAAATGTGGCCAAATGTAACATAATATACTTGAATGCACTTTAATAAGGTTAAAGTAAATCTATATTGTTAAAACATTACCATAGCATAAAGTTATAATGATAAACTGTTAGGTAAAAGTAAAGGCTAATCATAATAATATTATGTAAAAGTATTGAATAAAGAGTTGAAACAATTAGCTGAATGTTTTGCAAAGTTGTTGAAATATTAACTGATGGTAAAGTAAAGAAGTTGAAGTGTTGGCTAAGATTAATTAACAAACTGTTGAAATTATTGTCTGAAAATAACATAAATATATAAACAATTAGCTAATGTTATGTTAACTAATAGCTGTTGGTTCCTGGGCGGAGAAGGCTACAAGACTGAAGATGCTAAATAAACACAAAACATATTTGTCTAATGGATAACAATTAGATTTATGACAATATTATAAATTCTCCCACATTTTAATTTTCCTGATTTTCCTGCTACTTCTATTCATATAAAAACACAAAAAGCAAATAAAATTTGAAAATATTTTTTTATTCCTGAATTCACTCAGACATTTAAATTAAAAATGAAATCTAGAGTCTCAAATAAAATATTTTTAAAACTTAATTATTATAACCAAAGAAGTACAGCCTGACTATCATAGTTACACACCAAGCCATTGGATATATGGCCTTTTCCTCTAAAATAGAACTGATCATTTTTACTAAAATAGAAATTTTGGTTGTTGGAACAAAGCAAATGGAAACAATTCCACATGTTTTTTTCTTAAAGTAACACAACATAAGTTCCAGACTTTCAAACTCTGTGCTTGACTCGTTTTGATGGCACCCTGATGTTTATCATGTACATTCCTGGAGCCACAGTTGCCCTGCAGCGTCCTGAGGCTGAGACCACTTTTGTTTCCATCCAGGAGAATCACTTAACATAAGCACCGCGTCACAGATGGATAATAGCGCTGAACGTGCACCATAGCTAATTCAGCAAAAAAAACCAAAAAAAAAACATAAGACGTTATTGTAAGAAAAGAGGAAAATACAGAAATAAAGGGACAGTGCAAGAGATAAGATAAGAGTCAACATCAGACTGACTTTTACTGACTGGAGAGACCTCAGAGAAGAGACAGGATGCAAGATGGATGCCTTTCTTAGGGGGCGCCAAAGTCTGAAAACCTGACTAAGTTCAGTGGTGAGTCTTATCTCATCTTACTGAGGATTTTTGTCCAAATAAATAACGTTGGATTACTTAGCACTAAATCAATGTAGCTTGGAGATTGATGTGTTGTTACATCTGCAACTACGACCAACAGAAAAAGGAAATGGTTTGGACCAGTCAGGATATGAACAAAGAACAAATGGAAGTATCCATGAGTTTCTGGTTCCAGGACATGAGCAGTAGATCGTATATTATATTAGATTATATTATATTAGATCATATTATATTATATCATATATTATATATTATACTATATTACATTATATCATATTATATATTATATTAGATCATATTATATTATATTATATTATGTTAGATTAGTTCATATTATTAAAAAAGAAAAAAGAGAAAGGGCCTATCCGTCTAAAAGTGATGCCTATACTGTTAGAATAATTCAATAAAATAATGAAAACTTGTCCAAACCCTCCTGAACAGTGGCAATAATGGAAGCACACAGTGAATATGTGTTTAAACAGAGTGGGGGGGGGTATTTGAGCTTGGATTGAAGATGCATGAGTTGGTAAACATGTTGTGGACCCAGTGATACTCTGAGCTCATCCTACCTTCACAACTGTGCAGCATTTCTGCCAAATCTCAGCGGAGGACTGGACGTAGTGCTCAGACTGCGGCTCCCAGATGCTGATGGGCTCCTCTGCGGTGCTCTTCAACAGGCCCTCTCTGGTGACCAGTGCAGCCCGCACACTGGCGGTGCCCACGTCCACCCCCACATAGTACAGGTCAGCCATGAGGAGGCAGAGGAGGGGGGGAGCCGGTCGATTATTAACCAGCCCAGTCTATCAAAGTCGACATTCAGAAGGTTAAACAGGGGAAGTTTAAAACACCGACACGTGCACGTGTTTTATTCACCTGCAAACTAATACACAGGTTAATTATAAGAGTAAGTATTTACTCGTGTACTCGGCTATGAAAATAACATTGCTGCAGGTAGAGACCAGACTTGCTCTCGTGCACAGATTAACGTTATAAAAACACTTAAAGACGCAACAGAGCGTCAGAGTTGATATTAATCCAACACATCCACACTTACCCAGTGATTAAAATGTCATAACAGTCCAGAAAGCGTTCGTGCTCAGTGATTTAAGTTTCTGAACAGTCCTCTGCGTTGTTGAGACTTCAGACGGAAAGCGAAAGCGACCAAAAAGGATACAGTCGCGTTTTTCTTGTGCCATTGACCGAAGACAGACAGAGGAATACAGACTGAATATAGCAATAAATACATTTATAAATAATATATCAAATGTATTGAAATAAGATAAAATAGCATTATTTATTTATTTATTTATTTATTTATTTATTTATTTATTTATTTATTTATTTATTTATTTATTTATTTATTTA
>JBBBVU010000008.1:5630028-5642900 GCA_037177055.1 Atherinosoma microstoma
TGCACTAGTTAGGGCTCACGCCATTTTGAAGTAGTGTCCGAAACCTCAGTGAGCGAATCCAGTGCCCTAACTAGGGCGACAGTATGAATGCGCCTTCAAAAGAACCAAGAACCTTTTTAGAGCTTAAGCTTGTAACAATCTCCACAAGAAAGAGATCTTTGTTCTTGTTCTCAAGGCGTCAACATCAAGAACAAAGTTAGTTTTGGCCTAGTTATTTCATATTTCACAAAGATTTTCACTTGCGGCGGAGCAGGTGTCCATGTCTTTATATACCACGTATGTTGTACAGATTTTCATACTTTCTCAACGCATCAACCAGCTGTTCCTTAAAATTATTCGTTCAACCTCATGAAATATTAAATCACCTTTAAATTTCTTCTCTGGAATACTGTTTTGACCCTGGTTCCTGCAGTAGGAATGAGGCAAGAACCTCCCTAAAGACCTTGGTTCCCAAAAAAAGATTTGAAAAGCACTTTTTGTTGGTTTATGGCAAGTGGTCTGGGTCAGAAGGTTTATAGATGATGTTGAATGGGCAGCTCCAAATTTAAAGATACTGTTAAAAGAAAATAATATGATCAAATAAGCTAATAAAGCTAGTATTGTTGAGAAAAAGAAGAGAAAAAAGCAGGAATCTGGACCAAGTGAGCCTGGAAGATGCTTATGAAGGGTTTTTATAACCATTTTTATGCTTTCTGCAAAGCTTCCTACTACTTTTTCTCTACTGTGCCCATTTGGTCAAACAGTACAGTTTAGTCCAGAAGTGAGGCTATTACACAGCTGGCTATGTGGTCTGGTTCTAATGGAGGGGTGTCAACAAGATAACTATTTATGTAGAAGAAAAACAACACTATGGTTTGAAAAAAAAATAAAAAAAGCTCTGCAGGACATTTTAAGCTGGTGTCCTCGTTTGGCATTTCACTTTCACAACCTCTTCCATGACTTCATCTGGTTTCCTCAAAAATAACCCCAAACTAACCTGAATAAAACTGGACCATTATGGGTCAATAACACCCAATTCTAAAGCCAAGATCTACCAAACACAGAGTCTCAAACAAATCCTAAGTTATCCTCGCTTCCATGGAAACGAAAGCAGCCTTGGCTGAACAGTGTATCAACACAACATCAGCACTCAAATAAAAAGAAGTGAAGCATAAGACCTGTAATACAACTGTGCCATCTTAACAGTGTTGCAGCCTTCTTTCCAGAGTGGAGACAATCCACGGGACTCATATATAACTTTATATAATGCAGTCACAGTGTTGTCTGCTTATTGGCATCCAAACCAAAGCTGATGAAGCCAAAAAAGGACTGATTATTGAGTGTGAGTGTATGTGCATAAAGTTCCTCAGTGGCTGACGGTGTGTCAGCTCTAGATTTCTCTAAAAGCGGTTTAATTTCCTGTCACTCAGATATGGTTTCAAATATGGTTTGCAAGTGGCTTTGTGAAACTGGTAAGGTATTCTGTGGACATTTTCTCACCATCCACACACACAAACTGTCATTTATCAGTTTCACATTGACGAAATTGCTCTAAAACCCCAGTTACTTATATCCAGTTACAGACACAATGCACACTCCTCAACCCTTCGGATACACTTAAAAGCTGCAAGCAACAGGTTTATAGTATTAGTTGAATTACTTTAACAGAATTGGCCTTTTTCATTTTCTACTAAACAAATTCAACTGGAAATCTTTTAACAAGGAGACGGAATAGAGTCCAGTAAGGTAAACAACATGTCAGATTATTGGACAGGGTTTAAATAGATTATTTTTTAGTGTACCTGTGTATTAGGCCTGCACGATAGATCGTTAAAAAAAAAATCGCAATCTCGATTCTCACATTTCTACACGCGGCGATTCTGAAGCATTTTATATGACGAGCTGCATCGCAAACAAATGCTCCTATTTTCCTGTCGGATTTTTACGAGCGCCCCCAAACGCAGCACTGCTGCTGCCTCCTCCTCCCTCAAGCTATTAAGTCGAGGAAGTCCGCCTTCAGGTCAGTGTTTGGAAAGAGTCAGAGAGAGTTTGCGGAGGAACGTCTGCTCTCTGCGGTAATGAGGGTTTAATGGATGGAGACTAAAAACACAAGTGGTAGTGTCGAGTCACCCGCCCACCTGAATCCCACTCGTGACCCAAAACGGTTGGGATTTGACGGTGTGGAAGTATTTTGAATTTAAGCCAGACGATGCTAAACAATGCTAGTTGTATTGTAAAGCGTGTATTAATCTGGTTGCAGCGCCGCAAATCTCTAATCACATTAAACGTCTCCGCAAAGTCCAGCACGATGAAGCCGTGCAAAAATATGACCCGGATAAACACTGTACAACATGAGGGAATACGGAAAATAATAAACACTCGACAAACAGTAATCCATGCTCGCATGCCCCCCGTTACTAATTTACAAACGTAGCGTTCTCCCCGACATGTTCAATAAGCAGCGCACTGTGGTCGAGGCAGGATTGCGGGAAATCACTGATTTTCCAGCTGCATCTGATTTATGGACCAGTTGAACCATGGAGCTGTATTTGAGACTGACGGGTCATTTTATACCGTCTGATTTCACTATTATGACCGTAGAGGTGAGGCCCTAGCACAGAGATTAAAGCATGGCCTCTCATCTTGGAGTCTGAGAGAAGATAAACTGATTCGCATCACAACAGACGACAGTCAAAACATAGTAAAGGCCGTATCCCTCAATGTTGTAATACTACTACTACTACTACTACTACTACTACTACTACTACTACTAATAATAATAATAATAATTTCAAAAGGCTAATCATAGTTGAAGATGCACTGAGTCACTTTCTTTTTGTATTTCCTTGTTTGTATTTTTTCCCTGTAAAGAGTCAATGAAAGATTCAAGGGTTGAATGTTGTGGGCTCTTTCGGTCGTAGCTGAAAACGGAGGAAATATTTTGTGAGAAAAAAAAATCGTGCCAGGGAAACGGGATCTCAATTCTGAGCAAAAAAGAATCGTGATTGACATTTTTACCAGAATCGTGCAGCCCTACTGTGCATACAATATATGTAAACTGAGTAAAATATGCTCATGGTCCACACTGATCAGATCACCTGTCTGTCTTCATCTTCTTTTCACCACTTCAGGGGGATAACTGCAAACTATATTCAATAACTTGATTCATCAGCAGGCTAATTTTGGTTTCACTACTTTCGCTACTTCAGATATATCTGTATGTGTAATATGGAGCTAAAGCATCACCATCATCTACCGACACTATGGTGTCTGCCAGTCCAGGTGGAACACCTGTACCGCAGGTATGTCTCCATTTTGCTGTATACCTGGACTGAGTTGCTAACTGTATTTAGTTTTAACAGTTTAATAAAGTATGTTGGTTTGGCTGGGGTGTGCTGGAGAAAGCTATATGTGTCCGAAGTGTACTGTGGAGTATGAGGTTAATAGCAGTGATAACACTGGTCTTTAACTCCTAAGAAGGGAAAAATTAATCAAAAGACTGGAAATTTAACAAAGGTTAGCATGCTAACACACATAAACTTAGCTTTCAGTAAGATACGCTGCCTTTTTATACGGGACAAAAGTCCGGCTTTATTCAGGCACATTTACATGCAAAAGCATCAAAAGGTAGGGTGGGAAATCCTGGAAAAAATGTTCCAGGAGCATTTTTTTACTATACTGCTTAAAACTCCCGTTCACACCCCGATTGCAACCAATCAATTAAATGTTCTAACACAAAAATAAAATATTTTAGTCACCTGTGGAACGGACAAGACTGAAAAAACACCACCCAATCGCTTTAACCGGCCCGTTGGAAACGATTGGATGGTGATATGTCTATCAAACTCAACTGCCTACGCCGTCTGCGCGTTCCCCTCTTCGTGCACGAATCGCACGCTCTCAGAGTCTTGCAGAACTTGTGAACAAAGGCATCGAAAGGACAGCCAGAGCTCGGCTGGCAGCATTAACTAGCATACTGCATCAAAATACAGGACTTAAACGTAAGGAATATTATGGCAGAGAAGGTGCCGATATTAAGTTGGAAAGAAAACCTGTTTGGGAGAAGCTGCTGCAAAGCACAAAGCTGAAGAATAGCGGCGCAAGAGCAGTGTGCATCGGTGGCTCAACTGAAGCAACAGAAAGGGCTGCAGGGTGATGCCATGGTGGACATATTGCTACCTGATAGGTAAGATAATATTGTGTCTTTATGACTTTTGGAGAAAACTACGGACCCGGCAAGTGTCGGTGGTAAAAAAATTAATGAATAAAAGAAATGCCGGTGGAAATCCGTGTGCAAGGATTATTTCTCTCCGTTTTGGAACTTGTGCTCACAGTTTGATTAACTTTGCTCTGTTTTACAATCCGTGCTCACAGATGATCAAACTGTGCTTTCTGTTTGCAATCCATGGGCACACAGATTGTCCAGAGACCTCAGTTTAGACTCAAGACAACTAATTTGGCTAAGGAGGGTGTTACATTAAAACACAGAGCTGCATTAAGTCTACATATGACGATAGACAAGCCTCTGCGGGCCATGGAGTCCTAACCCTCAACCGAGATCCCTGGGCGATCTGTGCGCATGCTGATTGCAAACAGAGAGCAGTTTTATGAACCATGCACACGGATTTCCACCAGCTTTTTTTTTTAAACCGCTGACAGTTGCTGGGCTCCGTAGTAAACAACTGATGCTGCTCAGCACTCGGCAACCCTCGGGAACAAGTTCCTCTGCTCTGAGGCGGGGCTTCGGGGGAAAACTGAAGAAAGGAATTGCACCTTTGAATTGTGTATTTTCAAAATGTAGCTTGCTCAAACAGTTTTTCCAGGATCTCCTACCCTACCTTTAAGTTTATGTTGTTTTCAAGAGGTTTAATACGTTGGGTTTATAAAAAAAAAAGAAGAAATTAATTCAAATTGGAAATCAATTAGGTGTGAAAAGAAAATCCAATTTTATTTTTGGCCCCATCGCTCAGCACTACGTCCTCATAATATCCAACAATATCTTAAATCATGTGTTTTCCTGATATCTCACGGTTTTTTATTTTAAACAAAACCATCTCTACGTTCACTTAAAGTTTTCATCCGGGGGTGACACAGTACGTCGATCCATATCGATTCATCGAAAGTGGATTTGTTTCTATTTTCTTTCTTCCATCAATCAAAAAGTGTAATTCCAATCCAAAGGCTCCAGACAGATTGCTGGATCCTGAATCGAATCGGGACAGAATGTGTGATATCGGCCAACAATGAATCGTTACCCACTGAATCGGTTAGTCAACTTATTGACCCTCTCACCACTTGCTCTTATACGACTTGCAGACATCTAGTTTTGGGAAGTCTTCAAAGATACGACCCGCCTCCAGATAAGGTTGCAGGTAATGTTCCCTCCTCCTTCATTCAGACTGCGCCTTGGTCTTTTTTTAGAAACACATAGTAAATGTCCATGTGCATTTCCAAGATGGCTGCCGAGTCATTTACCTATAAGACTGGTTAAACTGGTGTATAATCCGATTGTGTTGCTTTCCCTACTGGACTCTTTGACTGTTTGCCTCTGAAACCCACAGTAACGACTAAAGAATCAGTGGTAAAGAATCAAAGTAACACCCAGGCAGTATTTATGTATTTCAGAAAGCACCAGAGAGGCAGAGGAAAAGTTACAGAGAGAGAGAGAGAGACAGAGACGTTGTTGAGAAGTCTATTGGCCAATCCTGCGCTTGCTGCCAGGCTTCGTTTCCAAACTCAACCCATGCACGTGTGAAAAGCAAAGCTTGCTGCTGCTCAACACTGCACACACACAATGTTACACTCTTGAAGGCCTGCCCGATCCAATCCAGCAGAGTACTGTACCTATCACTGTGGGCCTTTGAGTCTCTTAATCTGCTTCCAGACTGGAAGGCCTGGTAGAAAGCCGTGGAGGGGTTCCTGTGTCAACCACACCCGAAGGAAAAGAGAAGAGACAGAAACAGTGAAGAGCTGAAACAGGGAAAACAGTCAGATCTGATTCCTACAACTAAAATATTTCCTAAGAAACTAATAAAAATGTTGCAGTTTAACTTATGGTTTATGTTTTTTTTTTTTTTTTACAGTAAAGCGAACAAGGTTGGGAAAGTGAGTCTTTATCTTGACACAGGAATGTATGTTCAAAGGTGGGGACAACTTCGTAAACTTTAAAGGCCTCCTCCCTCGGGCTATTTACCTTCAGTACGGAGCGTACCGTACAAGTACAAGTCATCTTAAAATAAAATTAGAAATAAAAACTCTGTTCCAAAACTGGTGAAATGGATGCAAAATCCAATTTCACAGATTAAAACCAAATAATTTTTCATATTTGAGAATTTTAGAGGGCTTTTTCACCTTTAATCTGATCCTTTGTTTTAAAAAAAAAAAAGAAGAAAAAATATTGCCACATTGTTGAATTTAACCTCCTGTTTGAGATACAAGGACACTGTTCTTTGCCAAGAGATGTATGTTGTGGGTGGGAAAGGAAATATCCCCCACCCTGCTGACCCCCATGCACTCACACATACACACAATCGATGAATTACAATTAAACGGCATCTCTTAAACACTCACATAAACTTAAAAGTACAGTAACTTGAGCGTATGCGCACACAAACACACACAAAGCAGAGAGGAATGAAGAGTTGATTTACAGCATGTGTGTGTGAATATTATAGCAGCAAGGGCTCTTTTCCTAGAAATCTCTGGCACAAACTGCCTTTGTCACATTACCTCATGACTAAACACTCTCAATCTCTCCTACAGCTCTGCTTAATATTACTTTCTGGGCATTGCTGCAAAAAAACACTCCACACATACACACGTGTGGTGGGCGCACACCTTTCACAGAAAGCCTCTCTTTCTCTCGGCCGAAACTCGGAGCTCTGTGTGCGAGTCCACCGTCAGCTGAAATCAACCGAATCAGATGACTTCAAGTCCTCTTGGTAAACGAGCCAAGAACCCGAGTCACCATTCCCTGTTTTCAAGTAGCGATGGCTCGCTTCTCAATGGCTCTCTTTGTGAGTCTAAAATGCAACATGTCAATATCTTTTTATGAAAGCCCCTCTTTGTGAAGCAGTTTAAAAGTGCAGGCTCCTCCATGAGCCCCAACTAAGCGAATTAGGGAAACATAACCTGCCAGATATGCACAACACAAGAAAAATCCCCCTTTTTTTCCCTTCACCTTCTACTACAACACTGGCTCAAACAAATACGAACTAAGCTGGAAAAACAGCGGTCGTACATGTACATGCTCCAGCTTTGCCAGATACTGCCCCGAAGCAAATGTATGACCTGGCAGCAGACAGAAAATCACCTTTTTGGCATTTTTGCCGGTTGATGTCACACATCTGGCCAGAACATGACATCCCTCCAAATATGGAGCCAGAATAAGGACCAAGGTTTTGAGTCTTGACCACAGTTTCAAACTATTTGTAAGTGTAAAGACAAGTACAGGTAGGAATCAAATCTACAAGTACAGATTAATGCAAGTCAGAAAATACGAGTCAGTTTCACAGGTCTGGAAATAATAGTTTAACATGTCGAAAAATACAATTCAGTTTTAGAAGTCTGAAAATAATAGATTTATAATAAAACATTTGTCACACAATTTAAACACCTATTCAAGAACTGATCAAATTTCTCCACTTCCAACCCAGTCTTGGAGGGAGGAGGTCCTCTATATCTATTACCAAATTCTAGATCGCATGAAAAAACACCACTATGACTGTCTGACCAAGGCTAATGAAACTGTCATAGCTAGCAGTCAAGTTGGTTAATGGAAACTTCAAGGTTTTTTTTCTGAAGATGGAAAAACATGTCAAAACTATGAGCCAATTTTACCAAGTGTTCTTAAATGTTATATTTATCCATAAACCAACTTACCATTAGTGAGTTATGTTGGTTGTGCTGGCCTTATTCAGCTCTCTCTGGTTAGAGATTAGAGACATCTGACAGTTCCTTGAGTAGGTGTGGAAAACGGTGTACAACCACTTGCAAAAATGTTCCGACTTGTAACACTTTTATTTTCAGACTTATATTCTCTGACTTTCAGAATGAATCCATACTTGTAGATTCTTATTTGCACCTGTGCTTTTACTGCACTTACAAAACATGGAGATACAAGTTACAAGACATGTACAAATCCCTATTCCAGTTCCATATCCACCCCCCCCATTCACTTCTGCAAACCAGTGGCTGTGTCACAGGTTCGGTTACAACATACTGGTCCTCTTCGTATCATTGCCAACTCACAGATTGAAGAAAAAAATATTAAACAATAACCTTTACGGCTGGAGATTTGGCAGGAGGAAGAGCTGGTCTTGGAAAGGAAGTGCAAGCAAATACACAGAAGAAAAAGAAGTAAAGACTAAGTGAAAGGTGAGAAAAACATTGGTTCTCCTCCAACTTGGATCTCACCAAAGCAGAAACAAACTGAGTTGCAGCACCGACACATAAATACCACAACTACTGTGATTTGTAGACTTGGGCTCCTTTCTCCCCTCTACATACAGTATATTCTAAAAGAAGGCTGCTGGATTTTACAACTACAGTGGGGTTGGCAGGAAATGGATTGGTAAGGTAACTGGGACAGAGAGGATACTGAAGAAAGAGGGAGAGGCTAAAAAAGGGTAATGAAAGCTCTCAGTGTTCATGCTCGTGGGGTGTTGGGTTCCCATCATAGAGCAGAAGTAGGTCAAAACTATTTAGATTCCAGGATGGAGCATCGGAAAAACTTGGAGCAACTGCATGATAATGGTGTAAACAAAAGAAGTGGGGGGGGAGACGTACACAGTGGTACCCACAAATAGAAGTTAGCACTAGCAACCGTTAATCCCATAAATACATAATGAAAACTTAGGTGATTCGAGGTTTGAACCCGTTAAAACATGTCAATATTTTCCATACGTTAACTGATGATGTAAAGCATAAAAGTCTAACATAAACAAGATTGCAGAGAAATCTGAGCAGCTCTGTTGGCATTAAGAGCTAGCACGTGGAAGCGGTTTATTTTGGCAACATGAGAAACCACATTACAGGTTTCTAACCAAAAAAGGAGGAAGAAGATCCTGCTGAAGTGGATTCTAACCAGAAGACCATTCAGCAAGCAAAATCTCTTCCCAACTCAAAGACGGCAAACTATGAACTCTGACGCAACTTTTAAGATCAAGCAGCTGTGTGCATATAACCGGGAAACTTCTGAGCCTAGATACGACGTCACACTTTTCTGAAGGATTTGAGGCAGTAATCTTCACATCTGCATGACGTCATGATATCATTTAAGAAGGAAGACGGTATCGGTCTGAATATGTGAAACTGCTAAAACGGTGTACCGGGGCGGCTGAGATTAGTCCATTTGTCACGATTACGTTGACGATCAAAATAGTCGGCGACTAATAGGGATAGACATTCGATTAAATTGTCCTAACCGATCAGAGGGAGAATTAACAATTGATCATCGATTAATATTTCTATATTAAAATTTTGTATTTATGGAAGTGCTGTCAGTCCATTAAAATTTTTAATCACTATTAATTGCATGAGTGTCCCGAGTTAACTCGCGATTAATCGCATTGTAATCGCATCATTTTTTAAAAATCTCTTTTTATTTTTATTTGATCTATTTTATTTTACTATATATTTAACAGGGTATTTTTATCATTACATAATATATATATTAAAGGCCACATAGACTCTAAACAGATATTTATCCATATTTGTTTATTTCTTAATATTGTAGTTGTCCTTGTGTGAGGTCGACTGCTACAATTGTGATTTCCAAGCTACCTTGAATGCAGCATAACAGCGCCTTTGAGCTCTGTCTTTGTAAGTCTATATTTCTTTTCTATTCCTCGACCTGCTGCCAGTTTGAGTCGCCTTCTCCTGCATTATTCGGAGAACTTAGTTGATAAAATACCTCAGTCTTGTCCAGAAAACCATCTTGCAGAACTTTAAAGCTAAACTGTCCGTGTAAAAGATCCATTCAGTCACATCCTGCTTCTGCATCACTTTCTGATATTACCCTGACGGGTTAATCGCAAAACATTAACACTTAAAGGGAAGTTGTGTTAATGCGTTAATAACGGGTTAACCTTGACAGCCCTAATTTATAGACTATATGAAAATGAAGTGAAAGTATAAAAAAGTGTGCGTGTTTTTTTTTTTTACTGTTTTGCTTTGTCTTTAACGTTAGTAAAAATTTCACTTTATTGCATTTATTGAGTATGCTTTTATGAATGTTTGAAGAGGTTTATCCTTTTGCTTCTGTTGATTTTGAGTTGATTTTTTAAATGTGCTATACGAATAAATTTTACTTCCTCATTTAGATTTTTGATTACAAGATGAACGACTCTTGGGGCAGTTAAATGGGATTCATTCAACTCGCTCACAACTGCAACACCAGTCTAAAGATGCATTAGTTTTATCGATTAAAAAGTAATTTCATCGATGAAATTTTCGATCACTCGTCGATTAATTATGCCCGTCCCTACCGACAAAGTTAATCTTCAACGTCATTGTTTATTTATCTTTTTAATCTTTGTTCTTCTCTCAAAACTGCCGCTGCCTTGTCGGCCTTTCTGTCCTTGACGCACATGCATCGTAGTGGCAATCGGGGTCAGCCGTAACATCACCGGAAAAGTTGTGCCCAAACTAAAGTATCATGGGGAGCCGGCAACGAAGCTCGAGAGTTTGGGAGCATTTTATAAATATTCAAGAGAAGCATGTGCAATACAAAATCGGCAAGGCAGAACTTACCTTCCATTGCACAAGCTTTTTAACAAGAAGCACATTGTGGCTGATTCAATTTCTGACGAAGAGGGACAGTCTTGATAAGCTAATTGGCTAGCTAGTTGCTAAAATTAACGTCAACAGTGAGCTACTTACTTGTATTGATAGCTGTAACTGTGATGCCTTTATGGTCAAAGACAGTAATCAGTTCATATTGTAAATAGTTGACATAAATAAAGAAATAAATGAGTTCATAGTAATGTTAATGATTATATAAGAGCAGCTGCATGCTGGTGGGATAAGCTACAATATACATATGAACCCATTAGTTTATTAGTCGACAAAATAAGTGGCGACTAGTCCATTATGAAAATAATAGTTTCTGGCAGTCCTAATGTGGTCCAAAGTTTTGTTGTTTTTTTGTTTTTTTAATTGCTGATGATTGGCAGATAGCTTCAAGAGCTGCTGCTTAAGACATGTTGTAGTAATGTGTAAGCACCATCAGGGCTCTAAATTAACACCCTCCAACCTGCCAAATGCGGGCAAAAATACATCTTGGTGGGTATAAATGAAAACTTATTGGCCAGTTCAGCAGGTGACGATGAAAGAAGAAAATAACTTGCCCGGGCTATGCCATCACTACATTTCCCATGAACACTAACAATGATGCATCATCGATGCATTGGCATTGTTAAACTAAGTTTAAAGAAAATCATTTCAAATGTGTTTAAGAGAACTTAAAGATGAAGCAGAGACGACAATTCAAATTATTCAAATGATTAAATGATAATTTTCCATAAATGAAAATTTGCTGTAGGAATAAACTCTGAAGCATCCCACGGTTGCCTTGTTTTGGTTTGTGTTCCCATGAACACTGTTCGTTGACGCATCATCCATGCATTGGCATTGTTATGTAAATTTGCTGTAAGAATAAACTCTGAAGCATCCCACGGTTGCCTTGTTTTGGTTTGTGTTCTTATATCTGAAGGCTACCCCTTAATGAACTGCAGTTATGTTGGTTGCCAACCTTTTTCTTTTTAAATGCAGCAATCCTTAACACACAGGTGCATTTATGCTGTGGCATTTCTAAATTTCTTTAAAAAAATATTTAACTGGACAAATTAATCTGCAGGCCTCCAGCTTTAGGCCTCCAATATTATAACAAACTACAGTTAGAATTTTCACTTTGATTTCGAGGGCTCGTCATTAATGGTTTTTGGCTCCCCCATGAAACTAAAGTCTGGTTGGCCAATCAGATAAGTGAAAATAAATGATGATGAATGATCATCTGTGCCAACAACAGACTGCGTTTGTAGACTTGTGGACCAATCAGACTGTTTGATTTACAATCTCAAATAAACAGAGCAAGCAATTGAGGTTGAAAATAGTCTAATCACATACGTTCCACCAAATTTGTGGAACGTTTAGAGTTTCTGTTTAGTCAATAATAGTAAACAGAAACAAACATATGAATTGTTATAGTGAAGCATTCCTTCAGCGTTGCTGGGTCTGCAATAACCACAGAAAAACAACCTTTTCTTTTACTTATCAAAAAGTTCTGAAGAAGGTAGAACTTGTATAAAATCATTTACCAACTTAATTGACGGCTTATCGGTTTGTTTATGTTAAAAATCTCACAGTTTAATAAAAAGGCACATGTTCACCATAAATTTGGCCAGGTCTTGGCCCATGACCCTAACATAACTTAAACAGTCAAGATGTAACAAATGTTTCATATTTCATGAAAATAAGTAGAATATGTGAAGGATTAACGTTGTAATTAAGTGCTGATGATATGAGCTACACTCATAATCTAAGTAGAACAGCATAAGGTATCAGCAGAGGGTTATGACAACTGCTGATAATAATCTAACTAAACATTCTTTAAATTGTAAGGTTTTAACATCCTTCTTTCTAAATAGAAGAAAAGCAAAGTGACTTTTCACTTAAAAAAGTTTAAATCATGTGAAACCCTCGCCATCCATCTAAGAAATTGTTTTTTTTAGCCAATTCAACCCAATTGCAACCATTTTCTATGCATCCCTTTCAACAACAAACATGAAACGGTTATTAACTTGTCAAATAATAATTTTATAGATTTTTTTTTTACATAACTGTCACATAAAAGCTTGTTATTTTAGTTAAGTCATTGGTTATATAAACTTTAC
>JBBBVU010000008.1:5666452-5693559 GCA_037177055.1 Atherinosoma microstoma
CCCCCCCCCCCCCCCCCCCCCCCCCCCCCCCCCCCCCCCCCCCTCTTTCAAAAAAGAAAGCAAGCCTCCTAGATACAGGTTCGGGACGGGGGTTCAGACGGGTGCTCTTCCGATCTGCGAAGAGTGGCAAAAAACTGTGTCACCTTTTTTCACCCCTCCCCTTCATCCTGGGGGGGGGGGGGGGGGGGCTCCTCAGTTTGGTTGATTTCTCTCGTTTTTTTCCCCTTTTGTGCTCCAGTATTGGTTGGGAAAAGAGACCCAGACTGGATGTTGAGCAACCTCACCACCCACCTCTGTAGCAGCTCACTCCACTCACCATAGTGTGGCACTACTTCCAGGATTAGGTGGTAAACAGTGTTACTTCCGACCCAGCCTCCTGCTTGTTTAACCCCCTCCCATATATCATTTTTTTGGTGGTGCCTTTTATGAGCAGCACTTAACACACGGCTTTATTTAGTTTTTGTTTATTTCCCTTTTAAATCTGCACGCGGCCATCTAAAAGTTGCATGCGTCCTCTTTACCGTCCCAATCCCAGCCCTGTTTCTGTCCAGCCAGAAGCATCTTCAAACTTCCAGTCACCACTTCTTTCTCATGAGTTCTCGCCGTCGTACCTTTTTTTTTTTTTTAATGTGGTCTTAAAGTTAATAACGTGGTGTTGGGCTGTCGTGAGTGTAACGTAAAGTCGTACATCTTCACATCGTTGGGTCTCTGACTTCCTGTCGTCTGCTGTGTGTAAATTATCTGTAAATCACCACACATTTCTGAGGTTGCCCTCCCAGTTGGACCAATAATTTTTCTTTTTTTCTTTGAAGGTTTTCAGGGTTTTTCAGTTTATTCTTATGGATGATTGTAAGCATCGCCCGTTGAGACGACTTGACATGATTGTAGTACGTATAACTGCTTGTTTAGGCTTTTCATCACTAATTTGTTGCTAACTTTATGTTCATTAACCAAATGAAATGGCAATGTCATGTTAGTACAGTATGACTACATTGTGACCGTAGACCGATGGGATTATTTGCCTTGTGGTTTAGTCATCAAGTGTATTCACATATTGTCATAGTATGGTACTTTGTACATTTAAGAATGGGAGAGGGGAAAAAAAACACTAAACATGTTGATAATGTTGTTGGTTGGAATAAGAACATTTGTAAGTTGTCTTGTAAAAATCACTGAAAAGTAACTGTTCTGTGCCATAAAATCAATATCTGATCTGTTACTGGTTCCAATGGCACTTTCTTAAGGGGTATTCTGGCATCGGTAAACTTGAGACTTTGTGGAATATGTATAGAATTAAACAAGAAACGTTTTTGTTTTTTTTTTAGTTGGAAACTTCTGCCATAAAAAAAAAAATCTGTTTCTAATGCCATGAATGGATGATGCATCTTGCTTACAGATGGATTGAATAAAGGCTTTTCCAACCAGAAAATAAGCGTGTCTGTCCCATATGTTGCCTTGAGTTACAAAGCTTTATAAAAAACAATGTTTTAATTCAGGTCAGGTTGAAGATGTTAGAAATCCTGGTTCTTGTCCCAGATCTGGTCCATCAAAGTGTTTCACGGCAACAAGCTAAAATAAATTCACCCACTTCAGACTATTGTGGAGCCATTAAGACACAGTAACAATGTTTTCAATATGACTTTGTTTCTTGTGGTTTTACCAGCAGAAGTCAGACACACATGGCACCATGCCAAACATACCAAGTTTGGGTCAGAATAACTTTTTTTTAATATTGAATGTGGGTGATGCAGAACATAAATACATCTGACATTTAGGGGAGTTAGATATTTAGTGTTTAGTTTTTTTTCTTTAAGAAGCATATCATAAATAAGATAAAAGTGGTCTGTTGTTAAATGCATCAGGAAAGGTGAGAGCAAAAAAATATGTATAAGTAAACAAAGAAGGAAGTCCGTGTTTGAATTATTTCTTTCATGTAGTAACTATTGGAACGAGCTGCAGAGTTTCTAAAACTCCCAAAGCTTCCTGGAACAGTGGGGGTTTCATTCTACTCTCAGTAGCTACATCTGCTGGCCAAGTTAGCATAAAACAGCTAAAATCCTTCCCGAACCTTTCAGCACCCAGAAGGGCAGAGCTCTGTTCTCCCACTATATCCTCATCATGGCCGTCATTCATAAAGATATATTTGTTGCTGATGAAAAATAAATGCAGATAAAAGATTTTGTGTGACCGGATACAATGCTTGGGGGGGGTCAATATTTATGGAACTACATTACAGTAATGGACAAGTGGAGCTGTGTACGGTCTTGTTTCCTGTACATTACACAGAGCAGCCCTGGGGGAATAAACAGCTCTAAGTCATACATCACTACTTTCATTAGCTGGGATTCCATACACACAGGCTACAGAGTGAGGCAGCCTACTTAGTGTGAGAGAATTTCCCATAGTGCTGCAGTCCACTGTTGCCTAGCAACTGCAGATATGAAAGCGTTCTCATTCTTCCTGCTAATTCCTTCAGGTAGCTGCATTAAAAAAACATAATGGAGCCGGAAATTTCCACTAAGTAATTTTAAGATTTGCTTCAGTAGCTGTTTTATCTTTTTTTAAAGGGGCTGGGGCTAGGTGTGGTCGGGCCACCTTTAAAATCATTCAAATCAAATTCTAATGAATATTAAGTGAAAACTGACCTTAGCTTGGATAACCTAGATGTCCCAAGTGTCAATGAATGCATCATACAATTCACTTCTATATGTTAATCGACATAGATCATAATGCAGCATGCATACATCATCATCTCACCAACTGTCTCCATGGTGATAATATCTGTCATAAAACCACCAGATGGGATAACTGAAATGTTTCTTTATCATCATTGGCAGCTAGAGAGGCTTTCATTGGATTAAAAGGGTTACTTTATTTATCCTTCATCGTTTTGGTTTGATAAACACGTGATCTTTTCTGTAGTTCAATCACTTCATATGCAGAAGTTAGATAAATACTTTGGTTTATAATGAAAAGGCACAATATGTGATAAGCATAAATTAAGGCTCATTTCTCCCAGAGTTAAGGGTTAATGCTAATGCTAGTTTCTTACAATTTGAACAGCATTTTTCAGCTTATTGACAAAGTCTTTTACAACCAATAAATGATTTTTCTAAACATAGGAATAAAACATGTACAAAAAGTTTGTCTTCCAATCTTTCAGTCATGATGAAGAGGAGCTGTTCTGCAGCCACACTGGCTTTCAACCTGCCCTTAACGCATAATTGTCAGCACCTGCTGTGGCCGGGTGTGATTAGCCATAATTAGGACCAGTTAGGCCACTCAGGTTAGGAACAGTTTGCAGCTTTCGTGGGACACTGCTGAGGCTAGTTGCCTGTGTGCAGTGCTTTTTCTTTGCTCTAATGGCGTGTAGAGCGAGCAGGGGTAGTATAATTTCTCTTTGTTTAGGACTTTTAGTGTTTGTGATATCACATTGCCACTGTACAACTCTGACCAGGCTAAAGGCACTGGATGAATTAAAAGAGGACTCTATGCGTATTCAAAGTCAAGCTGAGAGTCGAAGTCAACAGCACCATGGAAGACTCTTGATTGGACAAACCTCGGAGCAGGATGCCAAGCTCAATGGAACCAATTCCACAAGCGGTATGCTGGATGTTGAATCAGATTATCAAGCAGACATGGGTAGGTACCTCTGAGCATGCGGGCACAATACACAGATGGGACTGTAATATGCATCCATTTTTGTTTAGGATGGCTTGTTTTCTACTTGAATTTGTGTAAAACCTTGTTTTTCTAAAAGGCTGGTGGCAGAACAAGCAACCTGGTGGACAAGATGGTGGGTCACAGCCGGACACTGCAGCCGTACAACATGTCCTTAAACTGGATCCAAAGGTTGAATGCACAGGGGACTCGATGAAGCTTCTGGTTCAAGATGCTGCTTCCACCCCTGCGTCGCTCCTCTTTGTGGACAGGGGTAACCACAATCTCTTCTACACTAATGGTGCATGTGCATGAATATTTTTCATGTGGATTTTTCTTTTTTAATCCTCTGACTTACTTCCTCAGGTCACTTGTCTCCTCTGTCTCTGTCCAAGTTGCCACCAAGTTGTGGTTACACCATCAGGTCAACTAGAACAGATTTAATCATGAGTGCACCTTATGACGGCTGCTTTGTCATGCTTGAGGTGGGGCCCCTTGTTCTGAACACGTTGCACATCTTAAGCATGTGGACTTTACTGTTCATCAAACTACCTTTTCTCCCTTTCTGTAGGAGGACAGCTATGTTCTCCCATTGCGTTGGTGGGGGTTACCAGTAAGAATGTCATGTCCAATGATGAGGCACATGTCTCCGAGCGCGCCGATGGTCACCTGCCATGCTGAGGGCATGGTTGTAAAAACAGACTGGACCAACTCGGCCTCTAGAATGAAAGTAAATGGTAAGTTTTGGCCTCGCACCTGCAGTCAGTGCAGCTGTGCTGCCAGCAGGTAGACTTTTCCAAACTTCAGGGCAATCGTAAATAATGACCACATTCCTCTCAGTTATATCAGAACGACTGTAATGAGGAAACTCCACTAACAGAGGGCCGAGCAGGGCCGGCTCAAGCCTTTTGGGAGGGGTTTAGACCACCTCAGCACCACCGGCTCTTAACTTTTTTTATTTTTTTTTAAATGCGGTGTGATGGATGAGGCGTAGCATACTGAATTTGTATTTGAAAGTAAGAACACCTGTAGAGAAGATTATTTAGAGTAAACAAGCTAACCAGTAACTGTTTTTTAAGTACAAAATTATTTAAAACTGTTGCCAACTTGTCCTTTTTGTTAGTGAACCCCAATGATCCTACAACACTCTGGTGACACAAAACCTGCATATGCATTTATTTATTTTTTTTTTATTTTTTTTAAATGGTATGAAATTGTTATACATTTCCATTAATTAGGTTACACTATTCTCAAAGGTAAGGATATTTGCCTTTTTTTTGAATGTCAGAATGTACCTAAAATTCACTTTTTTAACGTTTCTTTTTTATTTGAACTTAAATTTTACTATCTTTATGCTTTTGAATCCAGGTACAATTGTTCAATTGTGGTTAATTGAAGTCCTTCTTGTAAAACATGCTGTTCTAAAGTTAATAACACAAAAAAAGCCCGCAAGGTGTCTTTGTGTTGAAAGCTGTTCCTTCAATAATTGGTTAGAAATGGTAGAATTGCCACAGCTTTATTCTACTTAAATGTCATATATTCACAATAGAGTAGCGTGACAATTTTAATGTTCAAAAGCTGAATACCCTTGACTTTTTGAGTAGTTCCACAAGTGGCTGCTTAAGTTGGCAAATGCTATGGGGCCACCTCTGGGGCAGAGCTGTAAGATGTCTAAAATGTTTTATCCTTAAGTTTGGCAACCCTATAATATCACTGGCAACCTGTCCAGGATGTACCCTGCCTCTCACTTGCTAATTACTGGAATGGGGTACTCTTTCCCTGCAACCTTACTTGGAGTAAGCGGTATAGAAGTTGGATGACTGGTATAAGATTGGGATTCTTTTGTTTCTGAAGTAGATGTGACTTAAAGATGTTCATTTTCCAACAAGGGTTTTCTTTTGTAACACTTTTTTTTTTTTTTTTTTTGCAAAATACCCAGTTGGCGAGCATCTTTCAACTTTGGCCAAAACTAACTTACTGTGCATTCGTTGAAATTGAGCTGGACAGTGACGTATTTCTATTTATAGTGAATGGATACTGGGAGCCGCTATTAAAAGCCGCACAAAGATGTGTGTTCGGCATCGTAGAACATCCCGAAGGTGTGGTCCTTTCTGTGCACTATTCACCCTGCCTGGAGAAGAAGGTACAGTCAAAATTCTATCCTTCACTTATGCCATGCTGTTTTTTTTTTTTTTTTTTTTTATTTTTTTTTGTTTTAATTAAAATTCTAATCTATTGGTATTCATCTGCAGGATGGATTGTACAGCCTTCAACTTGCTGCAGAAGGCGAGACAAAGATTTCATGTCCACCATTATTACCAGGCTATCAATCAGCAAGAGACCCAGCAAAGGGTCTTCAATCGCAAACAGAAGTGCCAAGGAATTGGCTCTATTCCTCATCACATTCTACTGCAGCCCTTCTTCCTGGCCAAACTGTCCACCAGGTTCCAGGATTTCCTCAGAACCCACAGATTCCCAGCAAACCAGGCCAGGGACCAAAAGAAAGTCGTCATCCTGAGTTTTCATATCCTCCATTCCAAAGTTTTGTTCCCCCTAACCTTGTAAGACCAGACCGTCTGCCTACCTCACCGCAAGTGACTCCAACACCTACACCGCAAATTGCAGGCAAACCGCAACTCCCTGCACAGCCACCAGGGACTAAACCACCAGGTAAATATGGAGAACCTTTGCTTCCAGACCCATTTAACCTCCCACCTGGGTTTTCTCAGAAACCTGTCCAACCATCTGGAGGCCAGTTTGAGGGTCAGGACCTGACAGAACTTCATCAATTATTTTGCACACAGATATCGCAAGATCTCAATCTTCAACTACTATGTCTTGAAAAATTACAAGAGAACCCCGGACTGTTGCATTCTTTGCTTTCTGAGAACCAACAAGGTGCCTTGTACCCACCATTCTACCTCCTCTACCCCCCACAGCAGCCAGCCTCAAAACCCACTGGTGTTTCTCAGCCTGGAGACACTCAGGGCCACACATACCAGTCCTCCTACCCATTACATGCTAAGCCATGGCCAGTTTCAAAACCTGGTGGAAGTCCTCAGCAATCAAAGCCTGGAGCCACTCAGGGTCAGATGTACCAGCCTTTCCATCCATTATTCACCCAACCAAAGCCAGCTACAAAACCTGGTGTTGGTCCTCAGCAGTCAAAGCCCGGAGCCCCCCCGAGCCCCATGTACCAGCCCTTCTACCCGTTATTCACCCAACCAAAGCCAGCTACAAAACCTGGTGGTGGTCCTCAGCAGTCAAAGCCCGGAGCCCCACAGAGCCCCATGTACCAGCCCTTCTACCCGTTATTCACCCAACCAAAGCCAATTGCAAAACCTGGTGGTGGTCCTCAGCAGTCAAAGCCTGGAGCCCCACAGAGCCCCATGTACCAGCCCTTCTACCCATTATTTGCCCAACCAAAACCAACTGGTACCTCTAGGCCATTACAGCCTGGAACTCCTCCTGGTCAAGTCCAGCAAAAGCCTGGAGTTCAGATGCCATCAAAGCCCACTCAGCCACAGCAGCCAGAATTTCCTCGTGGCCAAATGTTCAAACCGTTCTACCCTTACGTTTACACTAAACCAAAACCAGCTGTAAAACCTACAGGTGTTTCTCAGTCATCACAGCCTGCGACCACTCAGAGGCAGGTACAACAGCCACCCCACACTCAACCAAAGCCTGGACATCCCCTTGGTTCAAAACCTGCTGGTCCTCAAGTCCCTCTGAACCAGTGGCACCAGCAAATGTGCTTGTATGCTCGGTTGACTCCAAATCAGCAAGGAAACAAACCCACTGCAGATCAAAAGCCATCAACTGAAAATATGCAAGAACTATTTTATGGGCCTTGTCAACCATACAGTACACCAGGTACTGGAACAAGTTATGGGACTTCCATGGAAAACTCAAGGCAAAGCTCACAGATGTCTATCATTAAACCTCCGCATGGCCAGATGGGCTATCCCTCTAACCTGCTATACTACTCGCAGCATCCCCATTATTTAACTATGCCATCTGCCACCTCTATGCACCAGGTTACTGCTCTAGGAAGTAACCCCAACCAACCAGACTCTTCCGTTTCACAAACTGGTAATGTTGGCATTCCCCCACGTACACCACCTTTTTATTGCCCTCAGTTCTGTCCTTCTGGATTTGGTAACTGCTGTATACAAATTGCTTTTCATCAACATCTCCATATTTTTCCTGCTGGGTTTGAGGGTAAAGATGCAACTCCATTCCATCCCGGTCTACCGCTTTCTGCAGCGGCATATGCTGATCTGGGTGATGGCTTGGGATTTTCCTCCATCCCTCAGCTTGCAGACATGACCATTCATGCTGCAGGAGCTAGCATCGCTGCACAACCTTCATCCAAGCTTCTTTCAGCTGCAGATAAACGGCAGCCACCAGATGGCAACCCTGCTGTACTACCTGGTAGTAGTCCTAGCAATCCTGCAAACCCTCAAGTACTAGTTTACCCTTATTTTCCAACAGATTCACTCTATCCCCATTGGTCATATCTGCCTCAGAACATGGATCTGCAACAAAGCAATTATGCAGCTTTCAATGACCCCTCTAAGCTATTGGTTTCAGGTGATAAGCCATTAAATTATGGACCGTATAACATTCAGTTTCCCAAACCAAACAGCCAGTTGGGTGGTAATAATCCCTCCAGGCCTAATTTCATGTCTGTCAAGCAATTTTCTTCTCGTTCAGCGGAGCAGCAAAACAAACCTGCAGGAAATGAGCAGCACTCAAATGAGTTCAGTGGCTATAACCGTGAGCTTGATCAATTATTTCCTTACTACATGCCACAAGATGCTCCAGAGCCCACTCTAAATGACTCTGTATCCCCCAACAACTCAAGAGCTCAGCCATTTGAGAGACACTCAAAGAACTCTACCAAACCCGAACAGAGTCTGGGCTTTCATTCTGCACCACAGAGTTTTGTACTGCTACAGCACGGTCCTCCGGGTAGAGAGCAAACCCATTTCAGTGACTCCCCAGTACCTTTCAGAGACCTGGTTCATAGTGCAAACTCTGCACAGCATCATACTAATCCTCTGAATTTTGAGCTCTTACAGGAAAAAAACCAGCAGCTAAAATGGCTGGGGGAGGGAACATTTGGTCCCTTACCTGGTGACATCAACTACATGCCGAGGCTTGATGAATCAGGTTTTCCATTATTTTCCCCTACCTTAGACGACCCTCATCAAATGCATTTGCCCCCCCAAAAATCTCCCAGTGCCGAGCATTTAAAGCCTGAAGCCCCGGAGTCTTTCGAAGACCCCTGGAAATCCTTGACGCCTACAAGCTCCAGCCAAAAGTTTCCACCCCATGTTCCTGGAAAGGTGTTTCCACAGTGGAGCTCTATGGCTGACCAGCCAGCAAGTGGTACGTTAATTTTTTTTTAATTATAAAATTTTCTAAGCCAAACTCATGGACTAATGTGTGCAATGGTCTCTTGCAGGAAAGAAGCAACCCCTCCTGACTGAACAAGGAAATCGGGAGGAATGAATTGACTTTACTGTGATTAAACAATATACAGACTAGCCATGGCCTTTTCTGTTTGGAGTTTTTCTCTTTAATGAATGCAATTTTTAAGAATAAAATCTGAATGTTTAAAGGTGTTTAGGTGAATGTAAGTGTCTTGTAGGGGTATTTAAGGACACGTCTGTTTACTCTAGTATTTGATGTTTCATGTTGACTAGCATTTTGAACGGACTTCTTTGATCTGCTTCACCATGAACTGTTACTTCCTGTCACTTGACCCCCCGTTTGTGTAAATACAAACTTGAATTTGACCATCCTGCAGTGGTGTTGATGCACGGAACTGCTGTATCAAAAGTCAATGGGTTCACAAGCTTATTTACATGAGTCAACTCAATCGACAAATGGCACTTTACCAAGTCGTGTCCTCATTGAACCCAATGGGTTTTGTAGGGTCATGTAACGTTTTAATGCCCACCCTCCAAAAAGACAGGAAGAATGCATTATTTTGGTTTGACATTTATTCAGCAGCATTAGATACAAGTCTTTAATTTCAGCTTTCGCATTGGTCTTGATTTTTAAATGTACTGGCTAGGCTTATACCAGCGTATACTCATGCATCAGTTATGATAGAGCAAGTACTGAGTCTTTGGGACCTGAACAACACTTAGAAGAACCTGACCCTTCCTGGGCACAGTGGAACAAGAGGAACTGGATCCATTTGAGTTGCAGGGGCATCAACCACTATGGCGGCGGGTACGTCTCTCTTCACCAGGGAGATGGGGATCTCTGCACTGGCTGAGACGTCTGAATCCATGGAGGCATCTGCAGCAGTTGGTGCGGGCTCAGCGAGTGCAGCGGTGTCAGTCGCTGCTACAGCAGCAGCAGTCACAGCAGGGGCGACGGGTACGACCTCCGCTGACTCTGCTGATTCTGCAGACAAAAGGCCGCTCAGCTGAGGGTCATGCAGCGTAGTGAGTTTGTGGTGTCTCAGCCCGTGCTTGGCCGACACACTGCCCAGGTGAACGTGGACTAGAGGTGGCAAGGCCGGCTCTGCAGCTGCGGTGCTGTTGGCATCTAAAAGGGGCATCTGAAAAGCAGTGAAGAAAAATGTTTAGTTCTCCATTAGATGAGATCTGAAATGAAGTTGTATAGAGTTCTTTACCAGAGTGGAAAACATCTTGCAGTCCACTGTGGGGTCAATGCTCAAACCTTCAGCAGAACAAATTCCACGTGCCTGTTGGAGAAAAGCATTTCTCTGTTACTGCGATCAAGAGGTTTGTGGTCCAGATTGATCCGGTTTACACTGTGTTAAGGAGAATATCTACTTACAGCCATGGTGTCATTCAGGGCCATGCAGGTATCGTTGATGCAGTTGGCCTCAATGACGACATATTCTGCTGCGTACTGCGGCCCACCAGCCACAATCTGAGTTGAGAGAAAACAAAATGAGTGCATGTGGGAAAAGGTGGGTGTGTGACGTCTTGTAAAAAGTGTGCACAAATATGCTCCAGCCCACCTGTGAAGACATCCTTCCAACCTCCAGAATGGTGAATGTCATATTTTCAGTCCTGTTGTTGAGCTTGGTCAGGGAGGCCTGGACAAAGTCCAGCGCCATCGTGTGATTTAAGGGGAGCAGAGTGGGACAGCCCAGACAGATGTCCTCTGTTGATTCTATCATCCAAGAAAAGACACATGCAGGCTTTTGTATGCAAATGTGCAACATCTGTTACTGTGTGTGTGAAATCGTGTGATTAAATTTTACCCTCTGTTTTACACTTGAATGCTGTGACCGTCAGAGCACCGGCCACCCTCTTTAGCACCACGTCGCATTCTCCTTCTATCGCCTGCAGGAAGACGAAGGATCAGTTTGAAGAGCGTGTAACTTAAAGTGTGTAAAGATGGCGTGCGGTCTCACCGTCAAAACTTTGGGCCGGACAGTGCAGTTGGCAACAGGAGTGGGGTCCAACACGTGACAGTCTGTCTCTAGCAAGTCCACTTCCAGGACAAATGTGTCGTCTCCGTCAGGCTAGACGGGTTAAAAAGAACATGTTGATGCATGCATTTTTAGTTTTTCATGGAAGAAAAAAGAGCAAGAAAGCTGTCTATGAATGTAATTACACATCTACATCTGCTGACTCACCGTCCTGAGGACCTTGACGTCTTCGATCCTGTTGAGTGCATACTTGTAGAAATGAGTGTGCTGGGCATTGAGGTAATCTTGAGCCACCATGGCAGCCTCTTCTACCTCAGGGGAGTCGCAGGGAGGTCGCAGCATGTTGACCTGAGCACAGATCCCGACCACTAATCCCAGAAGCGCAGTAATGCCCAGGAGATTCATTTCAGCGTGAGATGAAACACAGTCCCAGAGAAGTTGAGCAGATAACGGTATGAAGGAGAGGCCGAGCCCGTGCAGCCTGCGGTGTATTTATCCTGTACTTTAAACATGAAAACAGAGCCAAGTTAAACACCACGACCACCAACCCCCCCACTTGAGTTACGCATCACATGTGGGCTGCACTCTGGAATAGGAGTACAGCCAAAACAAATGGAAACAAAGTCTGGCATTTAACTCAAATCAGTGGCCATCAGTGTCTTTTGTTTTAAACTTATTTTTAAGTTTGCTTTAAATGAAGAAATCCTTCCTATTAGAAATAGATACAAATGATATTTACAAAGTGATTGAGGGTATAAAGGCTCAGCTAAAGCCAGCATTTGGTCGTTGCTTTTTTTTTCTTTTCTTTTGCTTGAAACCATGAGTATCTTCTTCAAATCTCTTTAATTAAGGCCTTCAGGGAATTAAGGAAAAATGTAAAATGATTTCTTCCACTTTCACAAGACCAGAAAATGTGAACATAGTCTGGAAAAACCACCCCACACCTCCTCCAGCATGGGACCTGTGAGCTCCTTGATTTTTATATATCAATAAATCTGATTTGAGGCAATGAAAAATAAAAAACAAACTAAAAATCTAATTCAGGGAAAGATTTAGCCCTTTAATTTGTGGAAATAAACGTGCCCGATCCATCTCTACCACTTGGTTTGGGTATTTAATGCCAAAAGTGAGTATATGTATATGTTACCCCATTACTGTATCAAGTTTTGATCATGTTACTATTTCATTGTTATCTCATTCAAGGGTTGAGCTTAAAAACATTTAATCTTATTGTTCCAAGTGAATAAAAAATTTTTTCTCATTGCTTTTTCTTCTTAGTGTGAACATTAGGGTTGTTTTTTTTTCCAAAATTGTTGCCTTACTTCTTCTGAAATAACATCACTTTTTACATAAGTGCTGCTTAAAGCCCTGAGTGAACAGAATCATCCAAATAAAAGTTTTAAAAAACCAGAACAAAATTACAAACCTACTTCTAATAAACTAATGCAACCAGTATTAGGTATAAGAATTAGAAAATGTATATGAGCACACAAAAGAGAAAATATTGAAAATAACCATAAATATGTGATGCCAAACTTAAAAGATCTTTTTTTCAAAAAAAGTCTGGCTTTTAAAAAATAACTTAAATCCATTAAAACCTGCTGATTTCAGCTGTAGCTTTATAGCATGTATCATATTAACATGAGATGATTTAAAGTCAAGTTATAAATGAAAGAGACCTTTAAAAAAAGAAAAACTCAAACAAAAATCTGAAAAAGTGTAAAATACTCCCCCAGATATTCTGTTGTCATGTTTTTGACAGCAGACCGAAATTATTAGAGATTAACTGGATTTCTCTTCCTAACAGGAGTGCAGAGAATTAAATGAACAACTAAATAAACGTGAGGTGAATAAAAAATTTTGTGGAAAACATTGATGATCAAAAACTGCTTTCATTCCCTCTTAAAGGTGCAGAAACATTTAAGAAACATCTTTTCCCACATCCCTCGGATGAAAACAAACATAATGTAGGTTACATTAGAAGGTAAAACATAATCCATAATCTACTTTAATAGCTTATTTAGCTCATTTATATCCATAAGAGTGTGTGGGGGAAACACGATATAAAGGAAAAGATGACTACCTTTGTCCTGATTTCACCTCTTCTCCTCTTCTGTTGGATGTTTTCGGTCCTCGCGGCTTTACGTCCGTATTTCAACACCTTGACGGGACACGTCTGACCGCGGCGCCTCTGATTGGTTGACGCAGTTCGCGACCGCCTTGTTTCACCAATAGGAGGCCGGCGCTGCGTCTGCAGCCCTTATCAGTGTTTTTAACATCTTAATTGAACCGGTATGAATGTTTATGTAATGTCATGTAACTTCACCGAGACTTTTCACGTTCATTCGTTTTGTATAACCAGCTGTCTCCCTCCATACCACAGAGGTCAGACTGAGCGGAGCTACAAAGCTGAGGCCTGGCTTCCCGCAGGGAGTTGGGGAGTTGCTCAATGACTCCTCAGAAAAGAGGTTGTTTGTCAATGGGGACGGTTTGGGGGGGTGTGGGGGGATTTTTGTTCTGAGGGACAGTGTCTCTCGCTGCTGTTGCCAACATGTTTGTTTTTGTATTAAACCATCTGCATGATTCAGGAGTGTCGCTCGGGGTCAGGACCAGGCTGCAAACAGAGACACAGATGAGATTATATTCTCAGGAAATTTCCCGTTTCTCAAATAAAAACGCTTAAAAGTTCATGGAGCAACATTTTCTCAGAACTGTCTGAAAGCATTTTAATTTCCAATTAATTAAAATACATTAAACCTCTGCAAAATACTGTAAAATTACATCACTTAGGTGCATATATTCAATACATGGAAGATTTAGTTATGGCTTTAACAACTTCCATTCTGAAAATACATTTAAAAAGATCTAAAAATGAGGCAAATACAGTCAGAACAATAACAACACGATATATTACAGCATTTCATCATTTATTTAACTAAATTTAAACCAAAATGCAGCAGCAGTGTGAGAAAAACCCCATGATTCAGCAGGTTTTAGAAGCGTTAGCAGCCTTATCTGGATGTAATTATGTTCTGTATGATCGCTATCTGTCTCTCACACTGTTCTGGAGTAACTTTGAACCAATCTTCTTTAAACTTTGCCTCAGTTCATTGATGTTTGAAGGGATTTGTTTATCCATAGCTCTCTTAAGGTTGTGCCTCAGTATTTCAATCAGGCTTTAGGTCTGGACTTTGACTGGACTATTGCAACACCTTGATTGTTTTCTTTCTTGGTCACTCTGTTGTAGATTTGCTGCTGTGTTTGGGATCATTGTCCTGTTGCATAACCCAGTTTCAACCCGGCTTTAGTTATCAGATAGATGGCCTTACATTTGACTCTGGATTATGTTACAGTTAATATGAGGTGTCTGTGCATATATGCTGTTTTGTTTTCTACAAACGTATCTATGCATTATGATCAAACATCTCTTTGTTTCAGATGCAACAAACAACAAAATCTATGTTTTTCTTAGAGAGAAGAGGATTTCTCCTGCTACCCTTCCGAAAGAGTCCTGATTGTTTAGGTTTTTCAATTATACTGTAATCAAATTTAACATATAACATACTAACTTTTATTTTTCCAGCATCTCTATGAACATTACACGGTTTGACCTTGGGCTGAACTTGGACGTCCACTCCTGAAAATGTCAGCAGCTGTCTTGAATGTTTTTCCGCATGAGAATTATCTTTCTCTTTGTAGAATGATGGACTCTTAATAGTTTGGAAATGAGCAACACAGACGTGTTATATTTCTGGTATGATTTCTGGAGTTCACCATCCAGCGTCGAGGGATAAGATTATATAAGAGTAACAAGGACAGAAGACAGTTATCAGACTAATATGTAAAGTCACATTATGCAGTTTCATGGAAATACAAGTTCCAGTTGACTTTGAATGATCCAATTTACAATATGGATATTCTCTGAAGCCCCCTCACCCCTTTAAAATGGTGCACAATGGTTTAGTCCAGGGGTTCTTAACCTTTTATGCACTGGGGCCCAACTTTTCCAGTACAAAGTGGTCCGGGGCCCATTCAAACACCGTATTGGTTTAATAGGTCTCACTCTTGGTATAATTTATATTCAATAACTAAACCAAATCTGCTTACAGTTTAACAGCTAAAACATTATAAAGTATGACATGATGCAATGACATCATCACAGACATTTATACATCACATGTATGTGACACTCCGCATAAAACAAGAGGCCTAATATGTTGATAATCCATAGAATAAAATCAGGCTCCTGCAAGAACACATTTAAAGGCTCATGTCAGGCTTTTAGACACAAAATATGATTTTACTACAGCAAAAAAAAAGAGACTTGGAAAAAAACTATTGGAAAAATACGGCAATTTGATCAATAAAATGATGAGGTGATGAAATATATTCTAACAATACGAGGTTTGAATTAGATCAAATAGAAGTCAATTAATTTATAGATAAATCAAATATTTAAATGTATATAAAATATTTAATTACACTGTTAATTTATGTATTTGATAAACTTTTCTTACAATTATCTTAAGAGTTGATAGACATGACAAACGTTTTTTGTATCTGTAGCTAATTTTCATTCATTTTTTGTTTGTTAAAACTTCCCCCAGCTTTCCCTCCATGTTGGTTGCTGGTTACTAGATACTGTGATGAAGGCTTCAGTGCATCACTGCAAACCGCACTTAATTGGATTGTTATTGTGCAATATTTTTGCATTTTAGTGGGTTGGGGACCGATTTTGTCTTCATTTATTAGTTTTAAATACTTATTCGTAACCTTTGCTTCATGCTAGCGGCTAGCTGAGTGTCTTCTTCTGCTTACTGGGGTTTGTTGAACAACTAACGGACAGATTACCGCCACCAAGTGGTGGGAGGCTGTAATGCAATGTAGCTTCTCGCCATCGTTCGCAATATTTTTTGCGGCCCTCCGGGTGGCGCTCGAGGCCCAAGCATGGGCCGCGGCCCTCTGGTTAAGAATCACTGGTCTAGTCCACACCTTACAGTCATTGGTCCACACCTACACCGGTGGTTTCTCCTGAGTTACGTAGTTATTACCGCTGATCATTTGACTGAGACGTCTCGGTAAAGCAGCTCAACTTTGTATCGATATTTCATCCCCTCCCCAGAAATCAATCATAGCACCTATTTAGTATGAGTGGATTCTCTGCATCCCAGGATTATACCTGAAGACCTGAACGCAACAGGCCTATAAAAACTTGATGTTAACACAAAGTGATCTGGGGTTAAAATTGATCAAATAAAAACATTGGAAGACAAGAATCCAATTTTAAGGCCATAATGACAGATGAACGAGGCAGAGTCTCGTTATTATGACCTGCTGTTGGTCCATATAAGTCAGATTTAATGTCTTATAATAAACTATTTTATCTTGAAAAAGGGCTGTTTAATAATAATGATAATAATGTAATAATTAGTTAATTACTTAGTTCAATGCATCAACTAGAAGACAAAATGATCGAGTTGTAGCAGGAAAGTGTTCAGCCGGCATGCAGTTCCCAGTAAGACCAGCGGTACAACACACAACATGACTCATGGGACATTTATCACCAATAATAATATGTTTCAGCCAATATAAATAAACATGAGTAAAGTCTGACTATGTGACTTTTATAATGCCGCTTTTTCAAATTAAACCTTTAATTTATGTGAGGGATGAATTTAGACCCTATTTACCACAACAACCTGATCATCAATCAGAAGAGTATTTTCTAACTTGAATCCCTATAAACATATACATCTAATTAGATTATAAAGTCTCTATTTTTATGTTTAACTTTTGGTTGACAACACAGAGGAGGATCCAGAAGCTGCTGCTAGTTGTAACCAGGACCAAGAGGTCTGGTGATGTCTACACTAAGCCACTAGAAGTATAAAAGATGCTAAGCTGAAATAAATAAAATAAAATAAAATAAAAACCTTCTGCATTTACTTGGTATTGGATCGATAATTGCAATTTCAATCTGGGATTAATAAAGTATTTTATTTAATTCTATTTAATTTCATAACAAATCTTGAAATATCACATACAAATACTTTGAAAACGAGCAAACTTTGATGAATCAGACAATGTTTTTAAGACTGAAAACTTCGTACAGAAAAAAAAATTACTTCAAGTTATTGCTCCTCTTTCTTTAATTTGTCTCACACTGCTTCTGCATTTTGCTTTAGCTCAGTAACTGACCTTATTTATTTATAGTCCCTTCATCATAACATCTTAAGAAAATCCAAGAAATACGTTTCTTTTAACTTTCATTTTAAGGAAAGTGGAATCTGATTGGTCGGTGTCTGCGTGACGCATTTCACACGCGACCTTCCAATGTGCAATGGCTCTGCTCCTCGTTGCTATGTTTGCTCCTCGTTTAGAAGATCTAACATGGCGTTTTAAGTTAAAATTACATTAATTCTCTAGTGTCGCATCATGAGACGCCTTAACGTGACAAGAGCTCGCGCTTTGGGATGTTTTATTGAAGCAAACGAGCCGTGACGGTAAGACTGGGAGTGTGTAGCTAGCATCATGTTGTTCCACCTGGTTGTTGTGTCAGGAAACTTAGCTCGATGGCTAACTTATGAAAAGGTTTTCACATGGTAACACGTGTCTTGAGGAAATCAAGCCACACGCAGAAAAATGTGCTGTCTGACAACCTTTATAAATCCAAACATTAATGTTTGTTGACACGTGCACGTAGACGCGTGTCTTCATGTACGGGACACGTGTTGGACACAAAAAACACACACTTGCTGTTGGTTATGCTTTCATCTCTCAGCCTGTAATATGACGTGCTGGGAAACGTGTTAAAGCACTAAAGAAATCCGTCCTGTCTTCAAACCTTTCATGACGTAACGATGGTGAAACACGAGAGAAAAGCATTCATTCATAGATCACGAGACAACTGTTATTATTACTTCTTTATCTTAGTGTTAGCAAGGTGGCAACAAAAATAATTACTTAATGAAATCTGATAAAAACCATCTCTCCAACTTCATAGTCACGTGTATTGTTTATTTCTAGTTTTTGTTGTTTTAAATATGATTATCATGGCATATATTATCCCTGTGATCAACCTTAGAAGTCCAGATCTTGGGAAAGTATCCCGTCCCTGGATTCTCTGGATCCTGAGGAAAAAATAGAATAATATGAGTGTGATGTGTTTAATAAAACATGGATTTTCTTTCTCGCTGCAGGTTTGAACTGTGAGGGACACGCAGCAACCTGAGCGTAAAGCAAGCAGTGAAACTCCTGTTAAGTGGCGGCTCAGCTGGACCAGGAGGTCTGAGACGTGGACCAGGAGGTCTGAGGCGTGGACCATGGCCCGGAAAGGGACAAAGTTACAAAGACGGGAACGGTAACTCCAGATTCGTCACAGCTGCTGCATGTTGGACTCGCACCTTCAGCTCCTGCAGATAAAAGCATCTCTACAGCTGCCTCTCTCATGCGAGTCTGCGTCGCTGGGACGGTTCAACCCCGGCGAGATGCAGCAAACGCAGAACCAGTGGAGGAAAACCAAATGCTTGAAGAGGAGGAGGGGATTCATGTCTTCCGTTAAGGGAGTGTCTCATCTTTCCAGGAGGGCCAAGAGACGCTTGTATTGTAAGTTACAGCTGTGGATGTGGAGGAAGCAGAGGGAGAACTGCCGTTACGGGATATTCCGAGGTAGACGGCGTCTCTGCTGGTTTAGCTCCGGCCTCGGTTTAAAGAGACAGTCGCAGAAAAATAAGAAAGTTGTAAACTGCTACACGCCAAGCAGACAAGACTCAGAGGGAATAAGGCCGGCCTTTGTTTCACCCGGATGTTCAGAAAATAACTTTAAAGGGCATAACGGCCTGCCGGAGCGGAGAGAGTCCAGAACACTGGCCGGGTCTGGTTGTTTGCAGGTCACGGACGGTGGCGTCGCTGCAGGCGGCATCGGTCCGACCACGCCGACGTCCGCGGCACCGCCTCGGAGCACAGAGACGGCGAAACACTGTTGTGGAATGAGTGAAAAAAACGTTGCCGTTGTTAGACCTCTGCAGCAGGAAGAGAGGGAACAGTTGAAGGATGCAGGAACACGAAGGCTTGAGGTGGACGTTCCATCGGAGCAACCCAGTTCTGTCCCTCCGGTCCAGAACCAGAGTACAGACGGAGTCGGCTGGACAAAGACGGAATCTTCCCAGACTGACGTCGGCCATAAAGCGCTGACCAGAGACATCCAAGGTTGGTTCGTTTTTATCGTTTCGTTTCCACAAAGTCACAGGATGCTGCTGAATTCCCCAAAATCAGGAAAAAAAAGAGGAATTAATCTGATTTCAGATGGTATGAAAAGTGTAAACGTTCAGTCAGACGAGACGACGGGGTTAAGTCTCCGTATTTTACAGCTTTTCTCAGATGACAGTATTTCGTGTTTCCGTAGAATTTCTGGACGACTTCTACAGGATGTACGGAAGCCTCATCCCGCTACGCAAGAGCGACGTGTTGAGACACCTGAAGCGGAAGTTTCACTCTGATTTCAGCGATAGGTAAGACCGGAACGTGGTGCTGATTTTCTTCCAGGAAAAAACTTCATATCCACATTTATATTCCTACAGATTTGATCGGGGACGGGAAAAGTCCTTTTGTAGATGCGTTGTGATGCCAATGAGGTGTAAAAACACGGTAAATCAAAACAAGAGCGCTTGGATGTGATGCAGTTTCACTCTGAAACAGAAGCTGTCCTGCATTCATATGATAATCCTACTTTAACGCGCTCATTAAGAGCGAGTTAATGGGTTTTCTTCTCTGTTTGTCAAATGTGAGAAACCACGTTACATGTTTCCACTTGGAAAACAGTAGTGGAGACACACGGGGTTAAAAAAGGAAAAAGATACATTTATAATTGTTTTATGATCTCATTGCGGCCATCTGAAGTGTAATAAAATGCTATTGTAAGGATTCTAAAGACCCCCCCCCCCCCATATATATATATATATATATATATATGAAAGGGAGGGTCACACGTCCAGAGGATACATCATTTAAAGGTGCAGCGTGTAACAAGGTCAAAGGTCAATGACAGTAGAATGTAAAATATCCTAAAAACTGTTTCTATTGGTATTTAATCACTTTACTTCACTTTAAAACCTGCAGGATTGTGGCCCTCGAGGACCAGAGCTGTTTGAAGTCGTTGCTATGCCCATCTTTACCACTAGATGTCAGTCATTCTTACACACTACACTTTTAAGGCATACAGATGTCTGCAAAATGATTCCTAACCTCCCATTAAAGAAGGAAGAAAAATGTTTTCACTGAAATGAGCTGAAGTACAAAAGTAATAATAAATAAAAATTTTAGGAAAATCTTGACTTTGTTTTTGAATTGCGGTTCAATAAAAATATTTTTTAAAAACAAGCAAAAAAATATGATAAACTAATATATGTTACATCACTCATAAGCTGATATTTTATTGAACAATCCTGTGAGGAGATCAGGTGATTTCTGTAAGTCTGTCAGACTTCTACACCTGTCGGCAGGTATTCTGCTCCACTGCTCACCAGCAGAGTGCTCTCATTGGTCCAGGACCGTTTTGTTTGTTTGTTATTTTGTTTTTTTGTTATTTTTTTCAACTCAATTAAATAAATAAAAAAACAATGTCTTATTTCATTAAATTATAATTTAGAAAACATTTATTTATTATAACTTTTTTCAGTCTCCAGTTATTTGAGTGACTATTGAGAATGTTGCCTTTTTTCTTTAATGGAAGGGGATGAATAATTTAGCAAACATCTGTAAGTAGACCTGCTCAAAAGACGAGGCTAAAGGAAAAACATGAAGAACATATTAAAAACAACATTAATGCTCTTGCATGTTAATGTGCCTCATGTTTGTTGAGGGCTGAGCCCTCGTCACTACAAACTACGGAAGCCCAGGGAGACCGTTGGCAGCGGGTATTAAAGGGAAGAGGGGGGGGTCCAGATTTTTGGATTAATCAATAAAATAGATTTATCCCCCAGTCCCAGTACAAGCTGAGCGATCAGATGCTGCAGCAGCAAAATGTGGGAGTGTGTGACCAGTCCTGGAGGAAAGTTTTATACTGAACCACTTCCCGTCTAACTTCCCTCCATGTTTACTGGGATTTGAGGGACAAGAGTCAGGTTTTCCCACTTGTGCGCAGGAAAGACATCATCCTCTCGGAGGTCGCCAGATACCGAACGGAGATCACCGAGAAACCCGTCCCCTCTTTCCGGGTGGTCTACAAGAAGCACATACTGACCCTGGAGGACCTGTCCACGCTGGCGGATCAGAACTGGCTCAACGATCAGGTTTGCATCCAACTTTCAAAATGCTCTTTTTCATAAATCCTGAGTTTTGGGGCTTAAATGTAACTGATGTGTTTCTGCTGAAGGTCATGAACATGTACGGGGAGCTGATCATGGAGTCGTCCCATCACAAGGTAACTGATGTCTGGAAAGTGTCGCCGTCGCATCTGTTTGTCAGTTTGTTTTAGTTTTAGCTGCTTCTCGTCTTAAAGTTTAGTTGTGTCCGGGAACACCAGGATGTTTGGACGGTTTAAGACGTACCGCTCCGTAAAAGGTAAAAACGGCTTCTTCAGAAACTCAATAATCGGTTTGAAAGTTGGATTAAAAAATGGTCAAGAACAAGTAAAAGAGCTGAAGATTGTTCTGAGTGCCAAACAGAGTTAACTTGATTTACGACGGGAGCTGCTGAACATAAAATAACTAACAGACAGAAAATCTGACAAAAATGAAACGAAATGATGGAAACTTTCAAAAGGAAAAATACATGATCTACTTTACAAATGAAGATTTTATTTATTTGATTAATTGTTTTTTTTTTAAATTTAATTTAATTTATTTTTTTACGTTTTACTTTATTTTATGTATTTTAATTTTTTGTTTTAATTTTTTTTTACACTTTGTCTGTATTTTTTAATTTATTATTTTATGTTTTTATGTATTGAATAATTTCTTAATTCATACTGAATAAAAACACAAACATGAAAGAAGTTCTGGCCTTTGTCCTCATCAGCTCGGGGGACATTTTGGACATTTGTCTCCCCCGAGGCAACAACTACAACTAAATATTTCTCCTGTTATTTCCTCTCCTGCTCTCCTAGTTGTGATTAATGCTGAATATCGTGTAGATCCAGATTTTCGTGAACACATGTAAACATCTCCAGGTTTTCATTTCTGAATCCCAGTTTCTCTCCTCTTCAAGGTCCATTTTCTCAACAGCTTCTTCCACCGGCAGCTCATGACCAAAGGATACGATGGCGTGAAGCGATGGACAAAGCAGGTGAGATCATTTGTCACCATCTTTTTAAAAAGAAAATCGAAAGATTTCCTTTTTTAGTTGCTCTTGACGGAGGAAACGTTTTAACCTCGTCTCTCTCCGGCAGGTGGATTTATTCGCCAAGAACCTCCTTCTGGTGCCGATCCACCTGGAGGTTCACTGGTGTCTCGTGACCGCCCACATCCCCACCAAGAAAATCTGCCTCTACGACTCTCAAGGGAATGCCCTCCAGAAAGTCGCACGGGTAAAAAAACAAACAAAAAGAAGATGAATAAATAAATACAGACGAGAGTTCAGCCAGTTTCTCAGTGAAAACTCACCTTTTCACGGTTCACCACAGAACATCCTGAAGTACCTGATGACCGAAGCGAAAGAGAAGCAGCAAAGCGCTTTTGAAGATGGCTGGATGGTTTCGTACGATGAGGTACTTTTACCACATTTTTTTTACTAAAGTGGGAGCAGAAATGTTCCCCCAGGTCTCTTATAACCCTGCAGACGAGTCGGGGGAAGTGCGCCGCTGCCTCCTTGTGGTTAAAGTAGCAGCATATGTGGTTTAATAGAGGTATGATGAATTCGTCTGCCTTCATTTGCTGTTTTCCTGGCCAGAGAACAGGAAGTCGGTGCGGTAGTTGTCGTGAAACCTGTTTAAAACAGTATAAACAACTCAAGGAAACAATCGGAACCTTCCTGGACAAACCGTCTTATTTCTTTCAGTCGTCCTCAGGAATATTTCTCCAGGCTTCCCGAAGGACTTTCCAAAGCTCATCTATAGATGTTGACTGTACGGTTGCACAATATGTTGAAAATTTAAATTCATTTCACTATCAAGCTGTTTGATTTACATAATGCAACTACTGCCTAGACTGCCGTAAATAGTCTAAAGGACGTAATTTTAAGTTCCAAACGCAGCTGCTGGGCATTCATTCATTCATTTATTGATTTATTTACATGCTTATTTAACAGGGACGATTGTGTTTCTATTTTAAATAGTTTTTTCTTTCTTCTCTGTTGCACTTTGAGATTTTTTTCTAAATATAACGTGCAATACAAATAAAATAATTTATTATTATTATTGCTGAGTTAAGTTAACTATTAAAAAGGCATGAAGGTAAGATCAGTGTTTACAGTGAAACGTGAGACATCAGATGCATTGATGCTCTGAATGCATCTGTGGCAAATCAAACGGACTCTTGCCGTCCTGGATGCTAACGGTTGCAGCCACGTAGCGCTATGATGGAGTTATGATGGTGGTTGTGAAGGGAGGAGAGGAGCAACAGAAGAACTGGTGGCTGTTTTGAAGTATTTTGGTTTAAAGAGAGGTGACACACTACCAACAGGTAGCTCTGCAAGACTTGCTGGATGCTTGTGCCAGTCACCAGGAGAAACACGCCAAAGGAGCAACACGAAGAGCTTCTAAGATGGCGTTAGCTACAACAATGCTACTGCGGTTACATCAAGCGACAGCTGTGAGTTTTGCGAGCGGAACTCCGTTTGAGAAAACGTCATCACAACTTTCAGACTTGTTATTGCGCGTTTTCCTGATATCACGCAGCCCCGGTGGGCGTCCTCCGTCCAGATGTTCCCACACTGCGTCAGTAAGGTTGAGCTCCAGGTTCTGGGGGAGGATCACCACAGACTTTCAGTCCAGCTCTCGTGTCTTTTGGCAAACGTCTGCCTTTTCTCCCCGTTTCCCCGTCCCTAAGAATGGCTTCTTGACAGCCACGTTTCCGTGGAGACCATTTCTGATGAGGTTTTAGTGGATGGATAAGCTGATGGTCCAGATGCATCTCTCAGGACATGGCTTTCAGATCCGGTTCTTCTGCTGTAGATTTAGTTTTTAGGCCTGACGCGTCGTCTTTTGTCCTCCAGCTGCTCATCGTGCTGAGTTACGCCGCCTTCCCAGCTTGTTGGTGCGACCATGCAGTTTTATGTCGGGTCTGACTGTGTCATCTATGAGCTTTTTCATGGATGAAGTTGGAACAAATGATGCGGTGTTGTAACAAATTGCTAGTTTTTAAGATAAAGTGACCCAAAAAAAACCATTTAAAAGGGGTTCTTTATGTTTAAAGAAATACTTGGAAAGACCTTCAGAAAGTCTGGAAAACTGCCGATCAAGACTTTATAAGTCTGGCTGCAAATAAATGGAGGCTAGATCAGGACTTCTGTTCAGTCCTGTACGTAGTGTTTCCATCTGGAGTGAACAAGTGAGCTCTAACCTGTCGTAAAAGCCAGGTTTGACCTGCCACTCATGCACAATGCTAACAGTGTCTCGTCTCCTTCACAGAAAATCCCACAACAGACCAACGAGAACGACTGTGGAGTTTTTGTCCTAGAGGTACGTCCCGTTTTTCAGGCTTTTACATCCTTGACTGCAGCTTTTAATGCAACTGATTTGCACTCCCCCCCCCCCCCCTCTCCCGGCTCACTCGGCACACGCCAACCTCTCTTCCAGTATTCCAGATGCCTCGCTCTGGCAAGACCGTTCCAGTTCTCCCAGAAGGACATACCAAAGATTCGAACGAGGATCTATAAGGAGCTCTGTGACTGTAAGCTCCACGAAGAGGACTGATGTAGCCGGATTAGGTTTCTCTGTTCAGACTAATCCACACCATTACTGTATTTATATGATCAATGTGTAAATCAGAGTTATTTAAGAACATCTGCAGATCCGAGCCGCACTGGAACAGCCTTAACCCGTCATGGCCTTCGTGTATGTTTTCTCTTCTCTTTACAACCTCGTTGCACATTTTACTTCAACTTTTGTTTCCCATCTCGTCTCCCCTAGTTAAGTGAATGGAAATGGACTTTTGTTGAATGTTAGTTTCATCAATGAAATACAGAGTTTTGAATAAAAAAAACTGTTTTCCAAATATTCACACGTTTATTCGACGTTTTCCTCTTTTACGTCCGGTACTGCACGCACTGCATGCAGAACGAGCTATTCTGGTGTGTGTCGGGGTACATGGTTATGTTTAATAATGTCCTAGCTATAGACAGGAATCTAACTGATAACCAGTGCACTATGACTGTATGTGAATGTGTCCCTGAACTGTTCAGGAAGCAGTGGACATTTAAGGCACACACAGAGCTCTCAAATGTTCGGTTTCCATTACAAGAACCAGACTGACTGTCATAAACATAATGAGATTTGTTATATAAACACATGAATCTGCACAACAGACATTTCTACGGCTTATTTAGACGTATATATTCCTGTTCTTCGTCTATTCTGCTGCTTAAAACTTAACAGTTCTCTCAGAAAAACATGTTATGGATCAAAACTGAGGTTCCAACGAGTAATAAAAGTCCAACTCCTCCAATCAGTCCAACTGTTAGCACTCTTTGTCTGGTCCGGTCTGAGCTTAACGAATAAGCCGATGTCTATTCGTTGACGTGGAATCCCCACTCGATTTCCGGCTCGTCGTCGAGGCGTATCACCAGATAGGACACCAGCTGGAAGAGGTTCTGCCACAGGCCCAGGAAGAGGTACATGTAGAAGTCGCTGACGTCCATTTGGCAGTGTATCCCCGAGTAATTCATATCGCACACGCACTCGAAGCTGTTCACGTAGTTGATACAGAAGCCTCCGTTCATGCACGGGTCCGAGGCACATTCGTCCACGTCCTTCTCGCACCTGAAAACAACGGGAGGAGAAAAGAAAAACTCTGATGAGACGAATTACAATAAGATTCTGTAAAAGCCCGAGGAGCTACAGTTAGAAAGTAGACCCTCTTAAATGGAAAAACCAGGAAATAATCCTCGCTGATACAGCCTCGTGGACAACATGACAAATGGTTGCAAAATACAAAAAATGCTAAAGTACTCGCATGGTATTACTTTCATATGGAAACTAAGACGGTATGTAGCAGCCAGGTGCAAATGGTTAACCTTTAACACTAACGTCAAGGTGTAAAGACATCAGCAATGATCGATTTACCTCAAGTTCAGAACGAGAAAAACTAAAAACCCGAGAGCTACATCTCAGACTGAGGACAAAAACTTCGATGAGATGAAGAAACAATGTAAAGAAGAGAAAGAAAGAAGAAAAGAAATGTACTTTATTTATCCCTCTTAGAGGGAAATTATTGAGTGGGCCAAAGTTCCTTTTACACCATGACTGCTGCTAAAGGTTGTACAGTCTGTTGAATCATGGTGTGTGCTTTGTTTTTTTACACACATTTTCTGCATTTTGATTCAGTTTTTGTTGAAAAAGAAAGAATAACACAATGTAATATGTCACGTTGTTTGTCTTAGGTCTTAAATCACCAGGTTTTTTTTAATTTTTAATTTTTTTCAATCTTTCATTGCCTTTAATCGACAGTATTCAGACAGGACAGGGATTGCAGGAAAAGAGGGGGGGCAGCTATTGGTACCAGGCCTGCAGTGGAAAATGGACTGGCTGCAGCAGGAATCACTAACTCCAGACCTTTAGGGCCTGTGTCCTGCAGGTTTTAGATGTTTCCCTGCTGCTACACACCTGATTTAAATTAAATGATTCTCCAACATCTTATTGTCAAGTTGGGCACAAGCCCACCAAAGGGTCCAGTACCAAATTCAGATCTGATCCATCCTAAATTTTTGGGACCATTCCGCTTATCCAGGGTCGGGTCGGTCAGCAGCCTAAGCAGGCAAACCCAGACTTCCCTCTCCCCGGCCACATCAGTCAGCTCATCTGGGGGGATCCCGAGGCGCTCCCAGGCCAGCCGAGAGATATAATCCCTCCAGCGTGTCCTGGGCCTAC
>JBBBVU010000008.1:5741037-5752073 GCA_037177055.1 Atherinosoma microstoma
CACACACACACACACACACACACACACACACACACACACACACACACACACACACACACACACACACACACTCACAATTCACGTCTATTCATAGTGTATTCAAAACAGGAAAGACTTCCTGCAGCTCATTTTAGGAAAAACAAGCAGCTTAAACAATTAGACACCCGAGCAGCTCTGCACTCACTGACACAAAGTCCGCCAATTTGCTAAGGTCGGAGAAAACTTCACAAATAACCAGCTAATGCTGTTAACTCTGACAAAATAAATGAAATTACTTCATATTATATCAATAATTAGTCTCAGTTAGCCTTTTAGCTCACCCTGAAGCCATCATCTTAGGAAATCTTTGGCAGAGTAAGGATTTTTACCCAACTAATTTCGGTTATCAGTGGAAAAGTGGGCTTATTCATCCATTTCTGTCATCCAGACTACAGTATCACAACACTGGATTAGCGAGACGAATGTTCAGATAATCCCAGTCTCCAGTGGATTAATGTTACTCTCCCTTCATCCTTTGCTAAACTTACTGTGGGTCTTGATTTCCCTGTTCACCACGGAGTAGACATTCAGCCATGATCATTAATATTCCAAACCATAAGAAACAGGAACACTCAGTTCAAAGCGATCTGCGAGTGTTTAGGGAAGCCCTGAACAATGCTTCATCACTTCACATTCAGCTGAATAGCAACAACCTAAACAATCCTGTTTGTTTTGCATCTATTTGCTCCCACATTAGTTGGGCTTCTTGTCTAGTTGGGGTTCAGGACACTCCATATCCTCACCAGTAACACTTGTCCAGGCATTCACTATTACCTTTTGACATCTAGATTGTTTAAGCGCATTGTTAGGTTTGCTTACTGACTCTGCCCTTCAGGGAAAAGCCATTGTTAGTCCTGAGAATACTTCTTTGTAGTCATGCCATTATGTTTAACACAACTGTCTTGATGTGGTGACTGAAAATAAAATAGGGAATTTGTGAATGAGAAGGGCAATAAGTCCCAATAAACAGAGTCCTTTTAGTTTAAAATTTAGTGCACATGAGAAAATGCCACCAAAACAAAGGCAATGTGTCACTGCCTGAATGCAAATAAACCAGGAAATGAGTCTTTCTACGTCTTTTTTTTTTTTTTTTACTTCTCCATATCCTGTTTCTTTTACATCTGTTTGTACGATTGTGTTGTGTTTCACCTTCTATCACGAGCCTGACATCATCAAAGGTTTCATGGCTCTGTACAAGCTGGTGTTGTGTCTGTGTGCAGGAATGTTACTAAAGGCAGCCGGTTTTACTTGTGTGTGAGGTTGAATGCATGTCACCATTACAGGTAAAACCCTAAACCTGAAAACGTTTGGACACTTTGGAAAATACTTTGAAAATATGTAAGTAAAAACAGATAGCAATGATTAGCTCATTTCATTCACCATTTTTTTCCACAATCAAAAATGAAACATATCAAATATTGAGGGTGAGAAATTTTCTTTGAAGAAAGGAGAGTTCAACTGGATCTGACAAAAGATTCTTGAAACACATCACTAAAAGAAAAGTTTCATACAAAGCACTGGAAAAGAAGGTGGCACAAAAAAGATTGAGCTAAGAAACATGTTGGAAATAATCATGTTAATTGGCAACAGGTCAGTAACATGACAGAGTATAAAAAGAGCACCTTAGAGAGGCAGAGGCTCTTAAAAGAAAAGATAGGCATAGGTTGAAATCTGGTGAGCTGAAAAACACTTTCAGAAATTACTAACGTGAAAACAATTCACCACGAGATGCTTCTGTCTCCTCTGGGCCTAAATCTCATGAAAAATTGACCAAGTCTACGTGGAAAAATGGAGGAAGAATTAAAGCTTGAAATTCTTTATCAAACTCATGGATGCAGCATCCGCCAGACTGAAGAAGAGAAGAACCATCCGGTTTGCTATCAGTTGAAAAGCCATTAGGGCCAAAGGAACTAGCAACTCTCATATTTGGAAAGGCATCATCAAAGGGTGGAAAGTGTTTGTTTTCTAAGGGAATGCCTTGTACACTTAATTAAAACAAAGCTAAACTGAATTGATCCCAACAGTATGGCTTTGAAGGCCGAGGCCACCCAAAGATCCAGCAACAGGCCTCTCATATTCCCAGATGTTTATAGGCTGTTGTTTAAAGAAGCACTACTGAGATTTTCTGAGTGAGGCATCCCCTAACAACGGCTAATTTAGCATCCACCTTGTGTCCTATACCTGTACTCTGAACTCACCATCCAGTAAAACTCACTCTAATGTTGACCCTTGTCTTATCTCTTGCTCTTTCACTCTCTCTCTTTCTTTTCCTCTTTTCCTCTGATAATGTCTGTGCATCTTTGATGAATCATCCATGGTGTGTGTTTAAAATGATATCCAGTTGCTGCCGTGTGACACAGTGGACAAGGCGAAACTCAGCCGCAGCGTGATGCAGTGTCCCAGAAATAAAAGTTGTGAAGTGTGGTTTCTCAGCCTCAGGATGCTGCTCAGCTCCAGAAACGTACATAATAAATGTCACTATGCCATCGAAATGACTCAGAAATGCAAATTTTTAAGGTCAGAAAGTTACGCAGTGCTATTTTAAAAGAAGAGGGGATGATACACAGTGGTAAACATGATCCTTTATTTAAGATGTCAGCATTTGTATTTGTTTTCTTTGCTTTCTTTGTAAGATATTCTGTTTTTATTGACATTTTACACAGCATCCCAACTTTTTGGGGGAATTGGAGTTGTACATGCAGTGGCGGTGTATAAATGTTGTAATTCGGTCACTTAATGCCGCTCATATTTCTACATCATCAATGAAACTGATGTGATGCGTGTGAGTGTTTGCAAGACTTTTTTGTGTGTGTGTGTGCCTACAGATGGCCAGTTTCCCTCATATTCAGACCGACTGAGTTTCCTGCTGCTGAACAATCGTGGGAACCCAAGAGGTCAAGACAAAAGACGAAATAAAGAGACTGGGTTGCATCCAAATGGCCTGCAATAACTTCCTGCTTTGTTCCTGGTGGGTTCATACAATGTGACAGGTGAAACCAATAGCCGACCAGGAGTCTTTGTATTGACCCCAGCAGGTGTAGTCGTGAGAATGATGTGGGAAAAATTAGAAATAGAAATCAATGGAACTGTAAAGGAGAACTCGCAGATGTTCCTGGTGCTAATTGCTGCAGAAGCAACCTGCAGAGTTTCTCTTTGTCAGGCTTTGCATTACTTTCCTAATTCATATTGTGATTTGAGGTGATTACGTGCTTTAGTACATAGTGTATCAATAAGTTATTCAAGAAATCCCTCTTTTAATCACTCTTTATGATTTTATTGTCATCATGTGTTTTAAAAAAAAAAAAAAACTAATTCACTGAAGGATATAGAGCACAATCTCTTGCCTGTGATCGGTATCAGTATTCATGATATTTTTGGTGTTTAGTTTGACGTTCTCTGGGTCTTTGTTTTTTTTGCCCTGAATGTAAAAAAGCAAACCTGCCACATTCAGTGGCCATCCTCAGAGGTTTTTTAGAACCATAGTTAAAAAAAATAACAACAAAAAAAGATATTTTAGCCAGCCAGTTACCATTTCATGGTTGGTGTGTAAGAAGAGTAGACAGGCCAAAGGCCTTGTATTAGTGACCCTTCAGATAACACCTAATACTAAAGCTCATATCAGAAATCGGCTGTAATTTCCTAGTTTCATTTTGGATCAACAGTTTCTGTGGTTAGTTGAACTGTGGATTGCAATTATTCCTGTTTTTCCACAGATAACACAGTCGTCTCACAGAAGTGATTAAGAACTGGTGTGGGTTCAAGATGATGATAGCTGCTGTTTTCAACAAGCCGATTAGCAACCACCATGAAAGTTCAAAGAAGGAAGCTGTGCAGACAGACCAGCCAAGTTGCACTGATTATCTGCAAAAGACTACTGGGACAAAAAAAATTGGAAACAACCAGCTAGTGCACATACCAAAGACACTTAGAATAGGCTGCACTTTTAAAGCTCTGACAACCAGTTACTTAAGCAACAACGATACAAATAAACAGACAAATATGCCCCACTGTATATTGCACTATATCAACAATTTACCAATCTGGAATGACAAAAACAATCTGAAATGTGCACATCAAGGAAATACAGAGCATCATTGACTGCATGAGGGGTTAAAGGAAATATGTTTTAATTATACACACAGGAATTAAACTATATGGACTAATGCATGATGCAATACATCACAACAAAAAGCTGTCATTAGTAAGCAGCAACAATTTAAATATTTGGAGGTGAAATTAATATCAGAAAAATACATTTATTTGTTTGTTTATTTATTTATTTATTTATTTATTTATTTATTTATTTATTTATTTATTTATTTATTTATTTATTTAAAGGCTTGCTTACTTGCTTGCTTGAGTTTTTCTTACTAGAATGATGTTGTTGTGAATATACATAAGTGTTTATTGCCACCCAGTGGTCACGGTGAGAAACTGCAGCTGTTCATTTTACGGTTACATTCATGCATGAAAAGATGGTTTTGTTGAATGTCATTTAGAAATATTGATGCAACTGTTTTCCATATAACAATGGCTATATATAATGTATTGTAAGTGTCAGGGTTTAGCATTATTAGACAGTAACTCTCCCTGTGATGAGGTGCAAAGTTGAAATATGGAAATGATAAGCCAGGTTTGCACTGTAAGTCTTAGTAGGCTACCAGTAAAATAAATATATCTACACAAGTATCCCTCTACTTTTTACTTTTTCTCCACAAATTTTGAAAGGTTGTTTTTACGCTTTGTACTTCTATCGCTACAGCAACATTTAACACATAAAGCAAAAAGTATGCTTATTAGACAAACTACATTGCACACATTGCATATTTCAGTTTCTGATCCTAATAAAGAATCATGTTCTTCCAGATTCTTCCTATAACCCTTTCATATTATTTGAACAACTACTTTTATATTTTAGTAACTGTATAGATGGTATATATAAAAAAGATTTGTTTCTGTAATCACCTGATTTATTGGAACAGATTTTAAGACCGTAGGGACGGTCTAAACCTTGGGTTGGGAATTATATTAACAAACTGGCTTCATAACAGCCGGCTACAACAGTAATGTTTTGCTTACTCATTGAATATTTTGTTCTTTATAAAGAAATATCAGTCTACTTCCAGATCATATCTATAGATGAATGTGATGTAATTGCATCACCGAGTAAAAAGAAAATATATATATATTGACAGAAATGAACAATTATACAAATTTCTACTGGGAAAACTTCAACTTATAAAATCTTGTATTTCCTCTTTTGGCTGAAAGAACTTTTGTGAGACCCTTTCTATAACTCTCTACCAGTCTCCAATATCAACTGGGAAGAAGTTTTCCACAATTCTCAGAGTGATGTCTTTGCGGTGTCTTGCACCGACAGTCCATTTTAAATCACCCCACAGCATCTCAAGAATTAGGATTAAGATCTGGTCTTTGACTCGGGTGTTCCAATAAAATAATCAATCTTTTTTTCTTTTAGGCAATTCCTTTTTTTTTCTTTTTCTATTGTCTCGAGATGTTTTATATCCCTACCCAGACCCATATGCATCAGAAATCTTTTTGCTGAAGACCTCAGAGAATCAGTTGGATCCCAATATGGTGAGCATACAATCAAGAGCAAAACAAACTAAACATTTGTAGGTTGAATAAGACAGGCTCTTCCAAAATGTTGGCTAATAAATTTAAAGAATCTCATCTGTATCTAATCATTTGTACCAGATACAGTGAACCTGAATCCAATTCTACACAATTTAAGTATTGATGAATGTGTAGGTGTCCTTGAAAGCCAATATTTGGTATTAACATATTTATTCTTTCTTTAAGGACTCTTCGGGAATGGGTCTCCACCCTTCCATGGAGGTTTTAGTAAACATTAGATGGATCAGATGAAGGTTGTGTTTGCTTTTTTTCCATTACGTTTTTATTTATTTTCATATTTCTTAAGAGCATAACTCTGAGATACTGTTCATATGATGTCCGTAGTTTATTTTAAGGACCGACTGACACTTTGTTGTTTGTCCTCTACTGACCCAGTTTCACACAGCATACCAAGCTGAGCAAGGTCTTTGGCTATGACTCCAATAATCACCTTGCTGGTGCAAAAATATAATTTTATGTCTGTCAAACATAACAATAGAAGAAGTGTGTTTCTTTATGACAGGCTACTAGTAAGTATATAGCTAAGGATAACATTTAAGATTGGTTCATGCTAAATTGTCTGAAAGTTGACAAGATACTGGTTCATCTTTGCTGGACTGATTCTCAGGTCAGTGTTAAATGGTTTAACAAACAGAAGAAAACAACTTAAAATGTTCAGGTACAACAACTGGACTGAGAATGAGAGAAAAATCACCAGGAAGACCCTCAGAAAATTTGAAGAAGCATTGCTCAGGAAAGACTGGCTGCCTGAAAGTAAAATATAAACACGTTGGACTGTATTTTTTTTTTAAGTTATCAGGTTTTATGGAGTATACTAGTATTCACGACTATCAGTACTTAAAGCGAAATTGGTCCGTTTTATTTGTAAGCTGGAAACTAGCATAAATGGTGTCATTTATATTTCCAGTTAATACAGTGCGCATGTGCAGCGTGAAAAAAAAACAAGCTAATGAAAATATTGCCGCTTCTTAAGTTTGGTTTGGGGGGTTTTATTATTATTTTATTCCACCTAAACTTGCCTGGCTTAAAGCAGGAAACGTGCAATAGAAACGGACGGGGACGTTCTCACTTCTGATTGGCCACAAACCGGAGAATATTTACATGGCAACACCGATTGGTCTAGAGCGGCGCGCCAAACGTCACGTGGCCTCCCTTTTCGCGCGAAACTGAGCTCCGTTGTCAGGACGTGAACGTGTTGTGTGGAAAGGAGCTGTATTGTGCAGAAATCTTAAGTTTTTTAAAATTTTACCCCAGTTTGGTCTTTTTTTTTTTTAGCAACATGGATGTTGCTACAGCAACCGCGGAGAATGCCGGGGCGATGGTGAAAGACGAGTTGGCTGAAAAATGCCAGAAGTTGTTCCAGGCTTTCCTCGAGGAGTAAGTTGATCAGCAACAGACGTAATTGTATTGTTGTGGACCCGGACACGATGGCGACGAGTCGTCACGAGGCTTTACTGGCCCGGTGCAGTTTTAATCGGTCTGTGTTAGCGTGTTTTACCGGTTTGTAATGAGGATTTTCTGTTGTGCAGATTTCAGACCGGGGATGGAGAGGTGAAGTATGTCCGGGAGGCCGAGGAGCTGATCAGGCCTGAGAGAAACACACTGCTGGTGAGCTTCACAGACCTGGAGGGCTTCAACCAGGAGCTGGCTACGACCATCCAGGAGGAATACTACAGGTAAGCCAAACTCAAAACTCCTTAATATCATGCTGAAAATGACAACCTGAGTTTGAGCAGCTGATTGGCTGAATTTATCCTGACGGATCATGCTGAGCTTTTAAAAGTTGGCATAAGATTAAACCATGTGTTGGAGCTGCTGATTAACCAGAGGGATTTTCTGTTTTCAGGGTGTATCCATATGTCTGCCGGGCAGTGCGTAACTTTGCTCGGGATCATGGGAATGTTCCTCTTAACAAAGAGTTTTACGTTGCCATTGAGGATCTGCCAACCAGGCACAAGTAAGACTCAAGACGAGCTGAAGACGAGTCGGTTTTCATGGAAATTTCCATCCAAAATGAACAAATTTGGTCTTCTATTGTGTATAATTTAGGATCCGTGAGCTGTCCTCCATGCGTATCGGCACCCTGGTGAAGATCAGTGGTCAGGTGGTGAGGACACACCCGGTCCACCCTGAACTGGTGAGATATTATCCACCATTAATGGATCAATGAAGTGAAGTTGAGTTCTTGTTTGTTTATGATGACTTATGACCTGTGGTGTGACTGCAGGTGAGTGGGACCTTCATGTGCATGGACTGCCAGACTATCATCAAAGATGTCCCTCAGCAGTTCAAGTACTCCCCTCCAACTATCTGCAGAAACCCCGTCTGCAACAACCGCTCCCGCTTCCACCTCGACACGCACAAATCCAAATTCATCGACTTTCAGAAGGTGACTGAGCCGCGAGACGTCGGGTCTGTGGACAAAGGAGGTCGCGTGCTGACAAAAAATGTCCGTCCTTGAGGTTTCTGACTCGGTTTGATCTTTGTGCGTTCAGGTGCGTATCCAGGAGACGCAGGCGGAGCTGCCTCGCGGTTCAATCCCTCGCTCGCTGGAGATCATCCTGAGGGCGGAGGCTGTGGAGACGGCTCAGGCCGGAGACCGATGCGACTTCACAGGGACCCTTATCGTCGTGCCGGACGTCTCTCAGCTCAGTACTCCCGGTATGTTTATAATCTAAACCAATACAGTACTTTCCTCACATTAGTATTTTTTGCCTTTTATGACCCTCTGTATGGTTGCCATCCAGGTATTCGAGCAGAGAACAGCACCCGTGTGCCCGGAGGTCCTCAGGGATTTGAAGCAGATGGATTGAGAGGACTGAAAGCTCTGGGAGTCAGAGAGCTGTCCTACAGACTGGCCTTCCTGGCATGTAACGTGGCCCCGACCAACCCACGGGTAAGAAACGCACACTGGTGCTCAAACTACTATCAGAACAAGCCTGGCGTGGAACTACAACTTGATGTTTTATTGTAGTTTGGGGGTAAGGAGCTGCGCGATGAGGAGCAAACGGCTGAGAGCATCAAGAGCCAGATGACGGAGAAGGAGTGGGAGAAGGTGTTTGAGATGAGTCAGGACAAGAACTTGTATCACAACCTGTGCACCAGCCTCTTCCCCACCATCCACGGTCAGTGATCAGACCTGCTCTTAGCTTCTTTCCTCCGAGCGTTAAAGATCCGCTTTTTTTTAGCTAAATGTTGCAAATGACTGACGCTGCAGGCAACGACGAGGTGAAGCGCGGCATCCTGCTCATGCTGTTCGGAGGCGTTCCCAAGACGACCATGGAGGGAACTTCTCTGAGAGGAGACGTCAACATCTGCATCGTCGGGGACCCGAGCACGGCTAAGAGCCAGTTCCTCAAGTATGTGATGTGAAGATCCTTTTTTTATTAACTTGCATCCAGGTTGTTTCACAAAGATCTTTTAATGATCTGAAACTCTTGTGTTTAGGCACGTGGAGGAGTTCAGTCCCAGAGCCGTGTACACCAGCGGGAAAGCCAGCAGTGCTGCAGGTCTGACGGCAGCGGTGGTCCGAGACGAGGAGTCGCACGAGTTTGTCATTGAGGCTGGAGCTCTGATGCTCGCGGACAACGTGAGCGCTGCAAGATCTGGAAGACCCTGACAGATGGATGTAGCTGCATCCTGCGGTATTAACGGCCATATTCTCCTTTCAGGGTGTTTGCTGCATCGATGAGTTTGATAAGATGGACGTTAAGGACCAGGTGGCCATCCATGAGGCCATGGAGCAGCAGACCATCAGTATCACCAAGGCTGGCGTCAAGGTAACGCATCCGATCCAAATGCCTCCACGTCATCTCGAGTCAATTTTGCATCACAGCAAGTTGGTTAAAGGAAACCTTTAGCAAATACAAGCTGGAATCCAGCAGATTATTATTATTATTATTATTATTATTATTATTATTATTATTATTATTAATATGATTCCTTTCCCCTCCAGGCCACCCTGAACGCTCGCACGTCCATCCTGGCTGCTGCCAACCCCGTGAACGGGCGTTACGACCGCAGCAAGAGCCTGAAGCAGAACATCAACCTGTCCGCCCCCATCATGAGCCGCTTCGACCTCTTCTTCATCCTGGTGGACGACTGTAATGAGGTATGTGAATACAGTGTAAACATTTCATATCATTTCTTTTAAAACCTTTTATCTTATTAATGCTGTAATAACCCGACCTCTTGTCTTTTATCCATCTGTGTGTATCTCAGGTTACAGACTACGCCATCGCCAGGCGCATCGTGGACCTGCACTCGCGTGTTGAGGAGTCTGTGGACAGACTTTATTCTCTGGATGAGATCCGTAGATATCTGCTCTTTGCCAGGCAGTTCAAACCGAAGGTGGGTGTGTGTGTGTTCAAGAGCCATAAAAACACTCAGTGCAGATGTCGTGGTTCTCTCTGGTGGGGTCTGTTTTCATGATTCTGAGCTCAAAGGGTTAAAGGTTTATAATCCATCCTTGTGTGCACCTTTTTTGCAGATCTCCAGCGAGTCAGAGGAGTTCATTGTGGAGCAGTACAAGCGTCTCCGGCAGCGCGACGGCACAGGGAGCGTCACCAAATCTGCCTGGAGGATAACGGTGCGACAGCTAGAGAGCATGATCCGACTTTCAGAGGCCATGGCTCGCATGCACTGCTGTGATGAAGTACGTACCAACCTTAAATACATCGTCCTGAAGCCTGTTTTTTTAATATGATGATGGATGCAATCTCTCACAAGCATCCTCAATCAGAGAAACTGATGTTTGCTCTTTGGCTGCATGGACGCAGGTGCAGCCCAAACATGTGAAGGAAGCCTTCCGTCTTCTCAACAAGTCCATCATCAGGGTGGAGACACCCGATATCAACCTAGAGCCGGAAGATGAACTGGAGGAGGAGCAGCAGCAAGAGGAAGGTACTGTCCCAACCACACATGTACCTCAATATAAATGCTCATCATGCATTCATGCACAATTTCCTGAAAATGAACACGTTGAATTCACTTTTAATCATTTCTTTGCAGGCAACAATGTTCCAAATGGAGTTAATGGTGTAAATGTTCACGCGGATGGAGTGAACGGTCACGTCAATGGTATTAACGGTCACGTGGATGGTGCGAATGGCCACGCCGAGCCCGGCAGCCAGACCAAACCATCTCTCCGCTTGTCTTTCTCCGAGTACAAACGCATCTCCAACCTGCTGGTCCTGCATCTGCGCAGAACAGAGGAGGGTAAGAGGCTCTTCTTCACCCGTTTCTCTCATTGTATCTTTTCCTTTCCTGATTTTATGTTAGTCACTGTTTTGGGGGGGGGGAGGGGGGGGGGGGGGGGGGGGGGGGGGGGGGGGGGGGGG
>JBBBVU010000008.1:5756567-5767681 GCA_037177055.1 Atherinosoma microstoma
TCAGTCACACAAGGGCAGACACATGCACGTCTTTGGAACCACATTGATGCATGCAATCAAACACACACAGAGACACACACACACACACACACACACACACACATACACTGACATATGTGCTTTACATGTTGAACTGAGTAAAAGGGTTGTATGTACCTTTTGCTTTGGTGTGTTTATACTTTTTGACGTGTGGATGACCAGCTGGGTGGGGTTGATTGTGTCGGGGTGTTTTGGACAACGCCTCTTTGGCTGGAGCTCTGACTTTAAGAAATGTTCCACAGATGTAACACCATGGCAACGGATGTGTTGAAAAGCTCCCCATACTAGCGCTCAGTCTGTCCCTAATCTGAGTGAACATTAAATAACAGATTATAACGATACTAATCAAAGCTTATGGTTTATAACCCTGTACATCTTTTTTTTTTTTTTACAGTGATCTGGTAAGTGAATATCAACACAAAGTAATTGTAAAAAAAAGCACCTATGGCAGAGATAATGCTACTGCTAGGAGTTATAAATGTGCTTTACGGGGTCAACATTACCTCCAAAATACTTGGGATATATTTTTGAGCATTATAGTTTGAGGTACTGACCAAACATACCCAAGCATAGAGGTTGGCTATTTGTGATGGCAACTTTTCATGTTTTTTCATCCTTTAAATATTTTTATACAAGAAAAAAAAAAGGTTTTAGTATTTATTTTTTTTAACTTAACGTAAGTTGCTTTTAGCAGATATAGACGAAAAAATACAAGTTTCAGAAAAAGTGCACTTTTCATGTGTATAGGTGTAGCCGACACGAACGTTTACAATTCAGCCCTTTGACTTTTTTTTTGCAAAAGCGTTTTGGTTTTTACTGAGAAAAAAAAATGTTTTAAAAGAATCTTGTTGCTTGATGTGGGCTCGAGCTGCAAGAAGTTTCACTTTGTTGAAGCTCCGATAATTTGCAGAAGGAAGAGGAAGATTTGGACGATATCGACGTAGATGGAGAGCGCGGCGAACACGTACTCCTCTGGACTGAGGGAGTGCTTCCTGTTCCCGATGAGTAGTTGTGTGTGATAAGCCAGAAACTACAACACATAAAGAAAGAGAAAATTAGAGACTGAAAGGAAAATCATAGAAAATTGAGCCTCATTCAGATCTTAGGTTTTGTGTCAAAATATTAACAAACATCTGCTCCTTGCCAGGTTTTAAAATGAGGAAACCACCAGCTCAGATGAACAAAGGAGGACACTGTCTAACAGATAATTGCCTACTGAACAAAATCCAAGACAAAAATACTTAATATGTGTATGAAAACTAAGTCTACCTTTACTGCCTCCATAGGAATTAACAGGGTAAGCAATGTACTTGATTTATTGATCATCGGGATCGAGTTTGAACAGCTATAAAAAGCGGATGTTTTGACAATTAACTGGCCTGGAGCATTAATGTAATTCCAAGGAGGAAAGACATCAGTAATGATATTAAATTGTTGCAGCCCATCAGTCAGGGAAGGGTTATAAACCCATTTCCAGCCTCTCGCTAAACACACTGTTTGTGAAGGAGCGGTCTCAATGTCCCAGAGACAAACGTTTTTGAAACAAGGTTTTTTTGTTAATGTGTCTACTTAAGATTTCTGCTTGTTGCCCGGGTCAACTAATGTCCCATGGGGGTTTTTTTGGTGGCCATTTTGAATTTATATGACACGAATGGCAAAAATGCCAATAAAACACCAATTTTCATAACTCCTAAACCAGACATCATACAAAGACAAATTATAACTTTTCTGATAATTTTGACACCAGGAATCAAATGGAAAGGTCACTAAGATGGTAGAACCACTCTATAGAAGAAAAAAAATTATACGACTTGACAACCAGAGCGGGTCATTTGTCTGAAATTCTTTTAAATCTAAAAATTTAGCTTTTTCGCTCATTCCATAAATGCACGATCCTTACAAGTTGCCCCTCATTGGAAAGGTGACTAATCAGGCTATTTATTGGTCTAAAAGACAGCACCAACCCCATTTATTGAAAGGGAGAAATTACGGACCGAAAAAATATTTCAAAACGTTCTGTTTTTTTTACATTAAAATGAATGAATGAAATGAAATGAAAATGAATGAAATGAAAAATACTTTATCCCTTTTGAGGGAAATTATTGTTGTAGCAGAGGTTTTTTTTTCCCAAAATACTCCTCATAGTTAATTTTTCTATGATAAAGAGTTAAAGTGCATGACAGTACAATTAGAAAAAGACTGTATGACTTGTTTGGAAGGGTTGCCACGATCAAATCCTCTCCTCTCTAAAAAGAACATGGCAGCAAAGGTTAGCTTTGCAAAGTTAAATTTTAAAGAACCAAAAGGCTTTAGCAGTAATTTTCCTTGGACAGATGAGAGATGGAGTGGAGATGTTTGGTCATAATGCTCAGCAACATATCAGCCCAAACTGTCAAGGAATTGGGCTTATTTTCCCTTGCAGTTAGAGTCAATCATGAACTTCTTCAAATACCAACAGTATTCTAGAGTCGAATGTGAAGCCACCTGTCTGACAACTGGAGTTTGACTGAAGATGATGATGCCAAACTCGGCATGCTCTGAGGATGAATTTTCCTCATATTGAGATCTGGTAAGGTCTGTTTTTTTATGTTCCGATAACATATAAAAAATTAAAATTAATACATGATTTGCTCTCTATTTCACACCATAAAGCACTCACCATGGTGAAGACTATGGCTCCCATAGCTGCATACAGCATATGAAGCCACAGCATCTGCAACAATAAGTAGTGGTTAAGAAACATAAACACCTTGAAAAAGTTGTCAAGAATCAGTGTTTTTCTTCACCACATCAGCTTTAACTCACATATTTGAAGGACAAGACGATGGCTGTAATGATGCCAGTCACAAACATTACGATCCCGAGGACGCAGAAAAGGCCCTGGCACTTAGTGAAGTCGACCTAGAGGATGTAACCACAGACGTACGTGTTAAAACATGTTACTGAACGAATACGCCTAGCTATTTGAAGCTGGCGAACCGGGACAGAAACACACACCTTTGTCTGGAAACAGAAGACGGTAACAGCGATGCAGACGACGGCCGTGATCCCCAAGGCCAGAAACACTGCTTTTGTGTCATAGTAACTAAAACCAAAGAGAAACACATGGTTAATGATGACGATGAGGACAATGTCTGGTAATGTTTGCCAGCTTCTTTTTTTGGGGGGGGGATGTGTTGTTGTTTTTTTTACCTGGATACGGACCCGGTCATGTAGGACAGAGCCAAAGTCTGTACAAAAATAAAAAAATGTTATGAGCTTTATATTTCATATAAAGCTAGATTTAATTAAAACAATAAAAAAAAAAGGCTTCTTCCAACCATCAGACTGGATTCAGCCACTCAAATATTAAACATTCAGTCAACAAATATTCATATAGCTACTGTGTAATTCATCTAAATAAAAAATATTCATTTCTAAAAGAGAGGAAAGCATTTGTTGTACATAAAGACTGTTTTCTAAGAGTAGATGTAAAATCTGAAAATATGGCTACAAAAATCTGTTTCTCAAATGGTCCATTTCCATCAAGACACAAAACCGCTCCATACTTCAATAAAACACACTTTACACTGTATTTTTATGCTCTGTAATCCAACCATACCACTCCTAATTGATGTTTATATTGTTCCATATCTTCTGGATTTGCAATTAAAGCACAAGCTAACATGTTAGTGATATGGATCCAGTTGTCTGAGTTGATGAAACAGAAATGAAGCAAATAAAAAAACAAAAAAAAAAACCCACTATGTTATGCAAACAGTGACTCTGTCATGTGGTGACACACTACTTGGCTCTTTTATCAAAATATCTAGCTGTGCAGACTACTGGAAATCTTGTTAAAAAGTTGAACTGAAGTATTTTAGTCCAGGAAACTGTAATCACGTGTCTCAGCTGTCCCCGATTGTAAAGATTATAATAACAAGTACTTCAACTCACAAAGATGAGCAGCAGAATGATGTTCCATGGAAACTTCCTCCTGCATCCGGGATAGTTTCAGTATTAAGTAAGTAATTTAATAACATCACGTAAGCATTAATTGTGCAAATGTTTCCTGGCACTCACCGGGGGCCCTTACAGCAAACCAGCACAATGTGGGTGATGAAATAAACAGCACTAAAAAATGACAAGATAGAAAAATCCTTGTATATAGAAACTCTTAAATAAGGTTGGTGAAGCTACAGCAGAGCCGAGACTTACTACGAGGCCCAGTACACGGCCTGGTTTCTCTGTACAAAGTATCTGACGGGTTGGCTGTGGGAGACAGAGCAGTTAAAAGTGGGAAACACTCATATGCCGACAGTCACAGAGAGTAAATACTCGGTGTACTCACACAAATGTAAATACGGCCACTATGGCCGTGGTGACGAGGAGCTGTGCTGCCAGAATCAAGTAGACCTGAAAAACACACGCGTGTTGTATCAGCTGAGCTTCTTTTTATGAAGAGATTCCTTTGTTTTCTTTGAGTTTTATTACGCACTTTGCTTTCCAGTAACTCTTTCAGTAATCACTAATTTCAACCTTGAGCTTATCAGGCCATGGTGTGTTTTTTTCACAAGTTTTGGAGTGGGTTTAGAGGAGACTTGGTCTTTCTACCCTACTGTATAGCTCAGACATATGAATACAACACAGGAGACCTTTGTACCACATGGTGACCAACCGGTACTTGCAACAAAGTCCTGCTGCCCCAGGTAGTTATATAAAAGGTATTTAACATTAATTATATCCGGGTGATTCAGAACATACCCACATCCACAAAAATAGTGTAACCAGGGGATAGATGCATAACTGACATGAACAAAATCTATGGTCCCTTCAGACCATGTGGTCAAATGTTTTACAGCTACACGATACTATGAAGTTAAAAAGGAAAAAAAAATGTGCCTTTCCTTTCATTATTATGCCTGTTTAGTTATGATGGAAACACATTTCTTATTATTTGGGAGTGTGTCAGCGTCAGCGAATTGGACTTGAAATCAGACCTGTGGAGGTGCATCTTGGGGTGTAATTATACATTTATTCAATGGTCAATCAAATGTTCAAATAGCATAGATCCAAACTGGAAAATATAGATAAATGTCGATGCAGTACTCATTTGTAAGACATGTTTAAGAAAGAGCAAATAGAAGAAAACATATTAAAATCAACGTGTGATTTCATCTCATTTCAATATCTTCTGGCTCCTGAATTGAATCAAAGCAAAATCTGGACATTTTTTGTGATGTCTGCAAACATCAAATCTTTATCCTCTGAATCCATCTAATATAATCAAACTTGTAATTAACTTGTAATTTATTTCTTCACACATTTTCATGATAAAGAGAAACATCATTATGCACAGGTTTAAATATCTGCTAAGAAGTATCTGTGTGCACAGTTTTATATATCTGGCTCCAGATGTTTGTACATTTTGATATTTATTTTTTCTTTAAAATGGGATTTTTTTTCATTGTTTTTACTGTATCTTTTATACAAAAAAAGTTCAGACACTTTAATGTTGCACAGAAAATGTTGGTAATGTATCTTATCCAAAGAGAACGCAACATGCACAGTAAAAAACAGTAGAAAACAAAATAATTGCCCCTGATTATCAGACAACTCACTCTAGCACTTGAGCTGCAACAACAGGTTAGAAAAGGGTAGAATAAACTGTAACTGGAGTTCAGTTATTAGATTAAAAGGCATGCGTTTAAGCCAGTTAAAGATGGATAGACAATCAACTATTCAATATAATGCATCTAATTTATGAACCATACCTTACAATCAAGATCAGGATTTTCGATTTGCATAAAACTGAAAAGGATCATTAAGTGTTCTCAGATAACTCATAACTCGTATATCAGTCCACAGTTTGAGATTAAACATGTTGCATGTGGCTGCTATCTGTGAGTTCAGCAAAGTAAAGATGACTAAAAAAAAGCATGCAACAGTATCCTACGAGAAGTAAAGAAAGAAAGAAAAAACTGTTTGACCCCAGTTAATGTCTCTGTTCATGGGTCTAGTAGGCAAGCATTGGTGACATGGTAGAACAACAACAACAAAAGAAGCAGCTACTCTCTAGAGAAACACCAATGAGTACTTGTAATGTCCCTTAAAGCAGGGGTTCCCAATCTACTTTCATTGAGGCCTCCCTTCATGCAAATACTAAACCCCCTACCCCACCCCCGTGCTGAAACCATGCTGGTTTTATGCTTTCAAAAGTGAGATTCTCACCATAAATGCTGGATTCTGGCTGAGTCCTAAGTTTAAGTTACATTAACGACATATAATCTTGCTTGATTTTCTTAAAATAGGGACAATGTGTGGACATTAATCACAAAGGCTCTGAATGTTCAAAGCCTTGGGAACTCCCCGTGGTCTTGGGGGTACCAGGCGCCAGGTTGGGAAACACTACCTTAAAGCATCCTGATACTCCAGAGATTTTTTTTCTTTTTATGAAGGTATGTCTGATCCATCCAGATAAACATACATGAGAAAAAAAAAAGAGCGTCCGGTTTCTTTGGGGTTTATGACTTTACCTTTCTGATGAAAGCATGCCGGATGCTCAGATCGTCCCAGCCGCTGCCACGTGCAGCAAACTCATCACCTGTGTCATCTGAGGAACAGAACTGGAATCAGCAACTACAACACGACCCCCCCCTCACCGGTGAGAATAGACAGATGCTCCTGTTCATGAATCCAACTTTTAAAGAAAACATTAAAAGGAACGTTTGGATATTTTGGGGAAACGTACACGTATCATCTCGCAGAGAAGTTGGTAAAAGACTGATATCCCTCTCATTTGTAAAAAACATTGTGAGCTTAAGAAGCTCTAAGTGGGAAAACTAGTTTGTAGGTGCAGTCTTACCTGAGATCAGGACACCTGATGGTATGGTAGGTGGGATGACCGGAGGCATGGGAGGTGGGTTAGGGTAGCCTGAACCTGGATGCCCACCGGGGTGAGGCTGTCCCTGGTAAGGTCCAGGAGGATACCCCATTGGCTGTCCTGCGTACAGAGGGGCATTTGGACCAGTAGGGTAGGGAGCAGAGGGGTAGCCTGGCTGGGAACCACCATAAGAGGGGAAGCCATATGCTGGGGGTTGGGGATAACCTCCGCCCTGAGGTGCATACAGTGGGCCACGGGAGTCATTGTACCCTGGAGGGTAGTCTGACTTGGACATGGCACCTGTGGAGAGAGGAGGAGAAGATGGAAGATTTCTCAACACCGTGTTGGCAATATTCATTAAAAATAACCATTACGATCAATGTCGTTGCACGAGCCTGTGTCATTGTGACGTCTAAGCTCTGAGACTCTGGCACAAGTCATTATGTAGGATTTACAGGGCGACTGATCACTGCCTCGGTTTCATTTCCCTCTCCCTGCGTCATTTTCAGGGTTCAGTGAAAAGGCCGAGAAATTTCCCACTCAGAAGAGTTAGAAGCCAAGTAGTGAGATGGGGTGACGGTAGGACGTCAAAATCAAACTTAAATGAGAAAATACATATAATTTTGCAGCATTTTTTATGCTAACTTCAGCACACATATAGCACGTTATCTTACGGAACATAAAAGCAAAAAGACAGCAGAATAAAAAGCATGAAAACCAAAACTTTCTACTTTTCTTTTATAAGAAAAAAAAAATGGAACTGAGAAAACTCTCTCAGAAATCTAAGAGTTCTGGAATGAAGAAACACTAGAAGTAGACAGAATAATTGTGAAATTGTCAAGATCTAAAATCCAAAGAAGTTACCAACATAATAAACAGAAAAATGATACAATACACTTTATTGTCCCAAAAGAAACTTTTGACTCGGGTGCCGTTACAATAGCTGCCTTAACAACTTCAATAAATGAACTGTAAGGTAAACAACATCCAACCACACAGCAGAGATCATACACATATGGCATAATATCTATTTTGGGACAAAAACATAAAAAACTAGAAACACTCAGAGCATGCTGACCTCCACCGGCCACTGTCATTTTGATAGTGGGCATTACTTTTGAGATAAAAGCTCTAATGGCTAAATTATCCCTATCTCCCCAGAGTAAAGAATCCCAGGTATTGATCCGGATCACCTCCAAAATCTAATCACTTGTTCCTTTTTCAATTTCTGAGATTCCCTGAAAATTTCATCAAAATCTGTCCATAACTTATTGAGTTATGTTGCTAACAGACAGACAGACAGACAGACAGGCAGGCAGACAGACAGACACAGACAGAGACAGACAGACAGACAGGCAGGCAGACAGGCCAAGGTCACTGAATACATGACCATCTTAGTGGATGTAATTAAAAAAGAATAAAACAGCCCCTATAAAATACTTCATTATAGGCTAGATTGGAGAAAAAAATAAATAAATCAGAACAATGGCAAATGTAAAAGAATTCAATTAAAAAGAAGATAACAATTTTAACAAAACTAAAAAGAGCTCAGCTTAATGGACACAGCATATCTATTTACTTTAATAGTTCAAATGAGTCATTTTCACAATACATCAGCAGAAAGATTAATATTAGAAATAGCTTCTGACCTCATTTAGACCATCAGTTACATAAACTTGGTTTTTCTTCTACATGATTGTATCAAAAAGAGAATGAACTATATGTCCAACAGCTGTACAGCCACACAGGAAAACCAGTAAAAATCAGTTCCTGTGGCAACAAAGTGACAGTAATGCTCTCAGTCTGGCTACATCTATATAATATTCTGGCACCGGCGAAGCAGCGGCTGCTTCTATTCTGCATTTTATAACAGAAAATAAATAATCCACTATTATCTAATTGCCTTAATCTGTTATATGCCACTGCATGTACAAATACAAATAAATTATCCTGCCATTACGATGGGGGGAAAAAAAGAAACAGAGAAGAAACACAGTCGGTGTGTGAAGTCACCGTGTACACATTTATCTCCTTAGCCTGGATAATAACAGACTTCTGGCTCGGTGTCAACATACACAAGAGCTTAACCTCCTGGATACATTCGAGGTTACATCAGGTCATCAGGAACATGTGGTTCTGATCAACAACACGATTTATGAAAACCACCAGAGTCTCTGAAAACAAGGAACGGACCTCATTAGTGAGTTTCTATGAATAAAACAAACATAAAATGTAGAAGCAAACTATAAATGCTTCCTAACCCAAACAAACCTGCCATTAAAATGTGAAGCATTTAAACATTTATTTAAAAAAAGTTGTCCTTCTTATTTAATTTACAGTAGATAGCAAACCACCAGATAAAAAAAGATCAGCACGCTTTCTTGGTACTTTCTTGTTTACTTTGTGATTTTTCAGAGGATCTAAAAGCAGCACAGCTCCATCAATGAGGCTTTTAGGGGAATACACGAGTGAAGGAATGCCAGTGCTGGCCCCACCTCTCGCTGCCATTACATCACATCACAGCACCAAGCAACGGGACAGAAAACATTCACTGGAAAAGTCCAGTCACACAAGGAACAACAGAGCTGATCATTACTGGTCACTGAGACCGTTTCCAGAAGAGAAAAAAAAAGGGCTTCAGGTTTAAGTGTATTTGAGCCGGAGGGTTTAGCTCTGCTCTGGGAGAGTCAGTCATAGCCAACAGATACTTACTGACTTCCATGTCTACTTTGTATGTCTGTATTTCACCATCACTGCCAAGACATGTGGGGTTCTTTTAGTGTTGTAAAGAACCGTAAAAAACAGAAAACTCAAAACTTGTCATGCACGGTTGGCAGCAAGGCCCCGTGCACGAAGAAATCCACGTGTTCGGTCATGTGGATGATGTCATGGATAGACAAAATAACAGAAATACCACACAACAGAACTGGTTCAACAGGACTTTTCCTCATTATTTTTGTTTTGTTTTTTATGCCCAAAAACTTTTTATATAACTTGCAGACGGACGCTGCTGATTAGTAAAAACCCACAAAATACATTTTTTCATTGACTTCTGCAATTCGTGCCTTCTAAAGCCGCAGTGTTAACAGCTGCAGGCTTAGTGAAAACCATGCCTCTTCTATTATAGATTCATTTCCATGTTTAAGGTGTGACAGTTACTGTCCATATACTGTGTAGTCATGTTCAACATGTGATTAAAACCTTCTGTATGAAGTCATCTTTGGGGCGTATCTGTAGTTACTTCAGTCATAGACGGCCTCTGTTTCTCTCTAGATGACTTTTTTCTTCTGAATGGATTTGAGAAATACTCTACGTATTAAAGGATAATGAAAAATAAAGTTGAATACGACTCCAATAGCGAGTTTCACTAAGTAATAAGGTTTAGACTTACTTTCAGTACATTGTGGTTAACGATATCATTTTGCAGCCAACTTTAGCAGAAGAGGAAGTCCCGCTTCCCTCCAGCACACAAAGCCTCTTAAATTATGGTAAACATTTATTCTCCTTTTACCAGGACAAGAACTGGTTTTTGCAGCAGTTTTTATGCTGGTTTATTTAAGTATCTCAGTCAGTTATGACTCTGAGCCGACATGCAAATTGTTGAATTACACTTCCCACAAAAAGTTCGGGGTATTTGGCTTTTTGAAGGATGTCAGAATTTATCTAAAATGCACTATTACTTTTACAGGTGACACTTATTTGACTTTCTCTACACTTTTGAATGCACATGTACAGCTGTTCAATGTTTAAGCACATATTACATAACATACTGTGTCTGAACCATGAATAGACCACTACATATTTTTATTCATTGACAGCTTGTATCTAAAACAGTCCTCGTCATCGTATCTAAAGTTGTGGTATATATGGTAGGTGGTATATATTCTACTTAAATGTCCTACATTCATGATATGCTAATCAGTATAGTATACGTTTTTTTTTATTTTCTGTAAATGTCACATTTTTATGACTAGTGTAGATAAACATCCCCTCCTTCCATCATCTATACCTGCTTATTCTAATGCAGGGTTGCAGGGGGGCTGGAGGCTTATAAGGGAGGGTTAAACCCAATGACTGTAAAATGAATGGACAAGGTATCCGGAAGGTTTGTGAAGAGCTGAAAAGAAGCTCATTGTGAGGTTCCCACCGTCGCCATCTTAGCAACGTAACGAGTCTCGTGACTCCCGGAAAACCCAAAAATGGGCAACGAGGA
>JBBBVU010000008.1:5810718-5822717 GCA_037177055.1 Atherinosoma microstoma
TCCAACGTCCTCCTCTCTGCAACCTCCACCACAGACTCCAGCTCCATCCCCACCACAGAGCCAGCACACCTGATCACCCTGTCCAGTCTGTTGGTGTCTCTCTTCCTGGTGCTTCCTCCCCAGCGCACCACAGCATAAAAAAAAGAGCGCTGGCAACCAAAGACTGGTGGAAGATTTATATACATTTATCTATATAAATGTATATTTATTTATTTAGATATATATTTTTTAAAAAGTTTTTATTCAAGATTTTTTAAAATACACTTAGGCCATTTATTTATTTATGTATATTTATTTATATAGTTTGTTCTTTAAATGGCCATACATGTAATATTTATATCGGCTAATACTACTGTATATTAAATAGATAATCATTCATTCAACTCAATAAAGTGAAGGCTATGTCTGATGTCAGACAGCACACCGTACGCCACTGAAAACACTCGCTGACAGTTTATATTTTGACTTGTAATCATCCCCACTGACACTGTCCAGCCCAGGATGTGCTTCTTGTACTTTTGTAAGGGGTTTTTGCTTTAGAGGACGTGGTGATGTATCGGGTGTGGTGGACATTTTTAAAAGGCTCGTGTGTTGTGAGCAGCGCCAGTGTGTGCTGTATCTAGGCAACCATGGCAACAACATGCAGGCAGACACAGAGCGGGGCTTTAGCTGGTCTTAGTATTACCTGTTTTATTTTGTTCATTGTTAGATTTCATGTTGATATGTGGCTGACATACTTGTGTATTGGACTTTTATGAAAATACGGAACAAACTACATTTAATTGTCAAATAAAGGACGATTCCGTATCTTACGGGACGGGTGGCAATGCTTAATGCTGACTAACCTGTTTCAGTAAGAGTCATAGTTTTGTTTTTAAAAAAAGGAAAGATCAAGAAGTGTATCAAGTAAAACCTGAGTTAATTTTAAAACCAAAGTAGAGAGAATGCACAGTTACCATTGCCATGATAACTTTAATTGAAACTCATACGCACAGCCGACGAACATTTAGCCCAGTTGAGCCGATAATTAGCTTTGAAGCCACACGTTTATGACACACTGCTGCTACATCTGGTTTCCACAAGACAAACACACTCAGACATATCAGTTCATCAGGGACATAATTTGTATGACACAAAAACGCATACTGACTTTCTGAAGCTTTAATGTAACCCAAAGCATAAATACAATTTGCTTTATCCAACACTTTAGTGTCAACATAAAAAATTTTTTTTTATTAAATTTTAAAAAATCGGTTCCCTGACATTTCAGTAGATTTTTAGCTGTTACGAGCATCTGAACCATGGACAGATTTCTTAGTATGCAATAGTTTATAACTTTAAGTGTTTCCACTATTTAAAATGAAACTAATTGCTCTTCAACTTAAACTTAGCCATGAAACATTTTGCATCATATGTACGTTTAGAAAATGGATAATTGCCACTCTCGTTTTCCTTTTCTTCTCATTCTCTTGCCTCCAGTGAGTTGATTGCTTGCAGCTGTGTTGAAAACCTCTCCCCCAGATCTCTGTTGGCCTGCAGGAAGCCCCCCAGCCTCTTCAGCTGCTCCGTGTCCTGAGGAAAGGACAGAACGTCATCCAATCTGCCTTTATGTTTTGTGTTTAAATGAGCAAATGAACATGGACATCTCCGTTTGTTCCTTCCACCTGTGTCTGTGCATCCTCATCCTCGTCCTCGTCATGCAGACACTCCTGCAACATCTCCTGCAGCAGCTCAGTTTCCCATTTACTGACCAGCTCGGCGCTGGTCTCCGATTGGCTGACCGAGTCAGAATGTAAACCAGGCAACAAGCCAGCAGAGTCCATTTGGTCCACGTCGAAGACGGATATTGACAAATCAACAGTCAGCATCTGCACGAAACAAATGTAAACAGAGAAAATTGGGATTGTTTGCAGGGAATACTTCAGCTGGTGAACAAACATGCTCACGTTTTCTATTTGGAGTCCAGCTGTTGCCATCTGTGGTACGTGGCTGAACTGCTGCACGAAGCGTGTCAGAGTGCTGTGGTACTGCATCATCCATTCATCCTGCACACGCAACTCACAAGAGTGCATCAGCTCGTTCCTGTATTGGATCACCTGGAAGAAAACACACACACAAACACACAGATAAGATACCTTAAAACTTGATTCAATTACCACTGCTTCCTCTATATAATATCAGTTATAATTTAATAATTGGAGGAAGATAGAGAGTAATAACAAATAATACAAAGCTATTCATATCAACTTCTAGCAACTTCTATTTATTATGTATGGATCTAAATGTTTCACAGTTCAGGCTATTAGTTAGGTATCAGTATTAGTTAGGTAAGTGTTTCTATATTGTCTCTGTAGCTTACATGAAGTAAGATTAAAGTTCACCTCACAGATGCAAACCAAGTAACCCTGTAAGCAGATTTAGGAATTTAAAAACAACTTAATCATCTCTTTGCTCCTGGTCTGATCAGCCAGTTTCAGACAGAAACAGTCATTAGATGAGCAGATTGTCCATGCATGGCGTTGTGCTTGTTACACTGAATTTTGGCTCACTTTGTTTTTGTCTGAGCCACTTATGTTCTTCCTGTTCTGCTTTTAAAAGTATTTAAAAGATTCTACTTGAGATAAGGTTTCAGGGGTTGCAAGCTCACCAAATCCTTTGAAGTGAACAGATACAACATCCAGAAATATTCTCTGAATTAGGTGAAAAGACTTATTCTTCTTTTTCAGATAGATTAATAGTTTAAAGGACTTAAAAACAAACTTAGAAATAATAATATACATTCACTTTTTAGCACTTTTAAAGGTTATAAAGTTTTATAGCTTCTCTGGGTTACTTCTTGTCTTGGGTTCATATTTTTGTTCTACGAGGAAGCACAAAGAGCAGAGTAATAAAAGCACTGAGTCCCATCAGTGCCAGAGGACTCAGCTTGTTCATTAGTTTAGAAACTGGTGACAGATGTTTACATGAGAACAGGGAGTGTTTTACTGTTGTCTAACAGCATGAATGGAACAATGAAAAAAAAGATGTCCATCCAATTTTTATTTTATTCCTTGTGGAAAAACACACCAATAGATGGTTGTTGTTGCAATCTAATTAGATAGAAAACCCAATCAGACTTTAGTCTGAAGTCTTACCCAGTCATATTCCACATTTAACTACAATAGAAAAAACAAAATGTTGTTGGATGCATAAATGTGTGTTGCTTTAAAGCCTGTGGACAACGCATGGGGAGCTTCTAGGCTCCAGAGAGGCGCCAGTTAATTGAATATATTATTACATGAGTATATGATCATGCAATAGGAATTTGTGGGAATACACTAATGACTGTTTTATAGTTAAAGTTTAACTGGATCTTTAGGATCTTTGTGAATAAAAAATAGATCACTTTTGTCAAAAGAATACTGATTGGTGGATTAAAAGAAAGACATGTTGTTTTTTGTGATTTATGTATAGATTTTTTCTGCCATTGTAGCTGCTCTGGTCGACGTGCTGCCAAATGCTTTGCATCAATATGATCACAAGCAGCTCAAGTTCAAGCTGTTTATCTCATGTACATAACTTACACACTGCACTGGTGAATGGTGCGAAATTGTGTTTAAAAAAACAGCTGAAAACCCGGCAGAGTGCTGCTGATGGTTTTTAAAGGGTAAAAAAAAAAAGGTTGTTTATTAAAAATAAACAAACAAAAAACTAATAGAGCCAGTGAGCACACATATATATAAATGAACTCACCACATACAGTAAAAAAAAAAAAAAAAATCAGAAGGGACAGTGCGAGATGCTCCGATCCATAAAGGTACTTAGAAAGAGAAGAAATCTAAAAATAAAAAAGGATGTCAGCCAGAAGCAAAATTCAGTAATTTATTATAGCCTCAACTCTGCTCGTGGCCTGAATAAAAACTAACAACTGCCATGAGCAGAGTTGCCAGCCAGGAGTAAACAGGAAATTCCTCTTCGACCCACTGAGAGTTGGAGGGAGACTGTCAATTCCCTGTTTAGCAAAATCTCCTCACCAGGACGGGTGCAAATCCAAAAACGTCCGCTTTAAAGTATGTGATGGAAAAGATGGCAGAAAACACAGAATAAGGCCCTAGAAACTGTATTCTATTTTCTCACCTAGGAACTGATAAAGTAGCAGAAACCTGAGTCATGACCCTAGTCAAGACCTTGTGGATAAGATTTATAGTAGACTGTTTTCTTAAAGGGCTTAATGTGACAAAGTTGGATTGTAAGCATATTTCAATGTTCAGTGTTGAACCTGCACAGTTAAACAGTCTGCATGTTACTCCTGAAAGCTTAGACTTATATAAAAGAATGAATGTATTGCACCAAAACTGACCAGAAGAGTCATCATTTATTCATCTCTGAGAACATTTACCTGCCTCACCAACTTTGAATCCACAGACGTGAAACATTTGCAGTAGTTGATCAGGTTGAGCAGAGCAGAGGCATCACACTGCTCTGCCCCACTGACTTTGGCCTGACCCCGTGGCATGTAGGCCTGTAGAGGACAGAGAGACAAAGACGGTGACAAACCCTCACTGGACTCACACATTCAGGTGAATCTTCAGATTTTGATGCCTAATTCATTACTGTTAATGAGCAACTACACAAAGTTGTATCCCACCTAACAATAGGAGGTTTTATGGTATGCATCTTTCTCCAGAAAATGCATTTATTCAGCAGCTTAAATCTAAACAAGTTCAAGATTCCTCTTTCAGATGGTGGTTCGAGCAACATCTAATAGAATATAGCCTGGAAGACTCTAATTAAACACCAGCACACATCGGTAGTTCTATGGTACAACTGGACCACATTTCCCAGAAGCCTCAGGCCCACTTACTGTGTCTCATAAAAGAATAAAGCTGATTGCATGTGAAATGCAGCATTAGTTTATCTAGATGTGAAGTAAAGCCCTCACTTTAGTTTTTATTTTACAATTAACAGAAGTTTTAGACCAAGTTCGTGTGCGAGCTGATGTGGAAACTACCTTGGCCAGTTCCCAATGGTCCTTGCCCCAGTGAGGAGGGAAACAGTTGGCCCAGTTTATGGTGGCATCAGGCTGTCTGTGGTGCGTCAGGATCACTTTCTGCCACTCTGAACACACCCTGCATACTGACGAAAGCTGTTCAACCAGAAACAGACATATCTTTTGATGATTACTGAGACACACTGGCAGCTATTGATAATCTCATAACAGATACACAACAGTTGTTTTATAATCTCCCACGTGATTCACAACAACTATAGGTCATACAAACCCAGACAATTTTAACTTCACACCTTGTTCCCTCTTGGTTTACATGAAGATGTCCCGCAGGGCCTACGTAGCAGAGTATATCTATTGAGAAGGTCTGCGTGGAAATCCCTCATGTGATGGTCGGTGTATGGATGGAGGGCATCCCTCAGTATGAGCAGACACCGTCCGGCTTTCAGCCAGTTTTTGTACTCCCTGTCGTTGAGACGGAGCGACAACTCCTCACGGACCATCTCAGATTTACTTCCTAGTGAAACAAAAACAAAGGGGCAGTGCAAGTTCACAGTCCTCGTGTCTGACTCCGCCCACTGGGTGCAAAACACGCAGTGACCACAAGGTGGCGGTGTTTACTTTGTTAATGGTTCCTACTGGTTTGGTTGGAAATAAGAGGTGATAGAAGTAAGGCAAGATATATTTTCTTTATTTAATTTATCTATTTACTTCTTCTTTTTTTTTTTTTAACTTGGTCTTCAATGGCTGCTTGCCTGTTTAAGGTGGTGCCAAAGCTTGCAAAGCAGCTGCTTTATATCTCAGGGTTTTATTCTAAATTGTTTAAATAAGGGTTGCTAAAATATTTTCAAAATCTGAAACCATTTCAGAAAAAAGGTGAACAAGATATAACAAACGGGGACAATATAAGTACCACAGTTACTGTTCCACTGAGAGTGTGCAAATTTGCAGCTGGTGAAAATATGAAATCTTTTTGTAAGCAAATTCTCCTGGGTGTCTGGTCTGCAGACTCGCTTCTTGACATACGCTGTGGCATCCCAGGAGGTCCAACCATTTTAATGAACACTGGAGCAGAGACGTTTTTTCGGTTTTCAGTTGTAAGAGTATGTCACAACTGAATTTATATCTGAGACCTCTCTCACACTCTCTGCACTGCACTCAGAAAATCTTTCCTCCACATGTTTAAGTCTCAGAAGGAAGTTGTGTGCTGAATCCTATTTAAAAAAAAAAAATGCTTGGAAGTCTAGGGGATATTTTTCCAGTAAATTAATAATTGAGGGCTGGACCATGTGTTTTAACTTTATGAAATAGTGATTCCTCTTCACTTCTGACAGTTCTTCACATACTTTCTACGTGCTTCAAAGACAATTATGTTTCCTTCTGGCTGCAGCCACTGTTAAGGATTATACCATCAAAAGCACGTTGCTGTGCAGCTTCGTGTGCTGTTTTGTTGACAGGACTGTCTGGATTCTTGCTCATGGCACAATAAAAATCTAGTTGCTGTTTTTTTTTTAAACAGAATAACTGATTGAGACCATTTTTGTGACTCAACTTTGCTAATCCCCTGTACATGTCTTTCATGAGAATTTTGCTTCACATCTTTACTTGCAGCTCATAAGAGATTGGAAGCAGCATACAGCGTGTAAACAGCATTTTACTGTTCTTAAAGGTTAAGCCACCCACTTTATCCCTATGACTCAACCAATCCCTCTCAAATATACACCTACTAAGGAGAATACAATAGCTCTATCAAGTTCTTTGGTGACTAATTATCCAGAGAGTAACTCATAAAGAAAATTTGTGAAGTGGCTGGTGTTGGTGCAGTGCTTGGCTGCATCTCATAACTACAACATGTGGTTCTGACGATGCAGAATGTGCAGCCTGAAAGACATACTTTCCAGGATAGAGTATACCATTTTTCCTTTTCGGTCCCATTAAAGAGGCTCCATCAGAACAAAATCTTACCAGACATTCTTTAAGGTGAGCTTATTTAGGCAATGTTTCAGCAAGCTTACTCCGTTCAAGGTTGTTTGTTCTAGCTCCAGATCTATGAAGGTCAAAGGCTCATCTCATCTCTTTTGATGTAAAATTTACAAAGGCTGTGCATGTGACAAAGAACGCATTATATATTTACACCATTTAACATCTGTAGCTCCACGTCTTGGATAATCAAGCTGATTAGCTTTGGTGGTATACTATGCTTTTTGAAAGACAGACTGAGGTTTAGATTTGGATTTTTGTTTTAGGGGAGTTTTCTCTATCTTTTTAGTAGCATGCCCTTAGCAAAACATTTTTTTTAATCTTACAAGTTTCATTATCTTCTATTTGTTTTTTGCCATATTGATTTACCCAACGATCTCAACACTCACTACAAAATATGAGTTCAGTTTTCCTGTTTTTATTGTCTCAGGTGACCCCGTTGCCCTCATTAATTTGCATCCCAATTTTCACTTTTAGCTTGAAAAATTGAGTAAATACTGATGAATTATTCAAATGGACTTTTATGTCAGGAACCAGGTATTTCTTTACTTTCTGTTCCTGTGCTGCTCCCCTCTCGTGATCCCCTCTCATTTTCGAGCTCCTCTGTTCCTTTCTTCTCCCCAAGCTGCTTCCCTCTTCTCGCTTCCTCAAGCTGCCCTTCTGCTCTCTCCTGTTCAAGCTGTTCCGCTCTTCTCGCGTCACCTGCCTGGATCTGCTCAGCTCTGAATTTAAATGAGGAAAATTGACTAAGAAAAATCATTGATGTTAAGTGAAAGCAGATATGGCATTTTCTTTACAACACATGTGCAGACGGCATGATAAACCTGAACCAACCTAACCATACAATTTACTTTGGATCAAGAAATTAAATTATGATTGGATTACATGTAATTAAACACAGTCAAATACAGCTGTAAATGGGTTCAGCACTTGTCTCGTAGCCTACCTTTTGGAGGAATGTGGAAGCCTCTTTCTTTTTGCTTCTCTCATATTCATACACAATATTAACCTTTAAAACGTAAAGATTGAAATTATTATATTTATGCAGCATTAATAATTCAAGTTGAAATAAGAGTCTAGAAAACAAAAAGTGTTAAAAAAAAGTCTTAGTTAGCTTATGTAGCTGCTACGGTATTGACTAAAAGAAACCTGTGTTAAATGAAAAAGACAGAATACTAAAAGATGTGTGTATTACCATGAAATAACCCATTAAATGCAATATATCTCTTCTTCAAAAGGAAACTCTTAAGTTGTGGTAGCTCACTTAAAAACTGTTATTAGCTAGCAAAACATCTCTGCTAGCTAAAAAAAAAGCCTATGCTAGCTACACTAAACCAGGATAAATAGAAAGAGTTGTATGTTAGCCAAAATAAACCTATTTTGTAAACCTATCTGTAAACAAACCAGACCTGTGTTAAGGTTATTTGAGAAAAGAAAGAAAAACAAGTAAAAGAAACCATGCTAAGTAAAACAAACTAGCTAAAGCTAATCCATGCTAACTAAAGTTCAGTCTGATGGTAACAAAGCAAAACATGCTACCTTCAATAAAACTTGAATCATATAAAGCACAAATTTCATAAAATTTAAAATTTCTACGCATGGGTTTTTAAAGATTTAAAAATAAGTTTAAAAATAAGGTATATGTGCGTGCCTCTTTATTTATTGAACACGGGAAAAACATTTGAATCTGCTGGAGGACAAAAGCAGACATTATGGTCTAGTCAGTGGTGTGCGAAGACACTGAGGGCCTTTACTTGGTATTTTTGCTATGCATGATAAATTTAGTAGTAAAATATTTTGAGCTGCATGGTTATCTAATTCATTTTTCCAAGTTATGGTGAGAATGGGGTACCAACTACTAAATATTTCTTTAAAAGTTGTAGCTGACACATTTCCATTGTTATTATCACTCCTCGTATTTAGTACATTTTCCTTCATTTAAAATGAAACCACAGGTCAAATCTATACCTTAAATCTAGATATTAACTCTAAATCTTAATTTTCAAATTCAAATCTAAATAATAATTGTTAAATCTAAAGTAGGCTAATATTGATGTAAATGTTACATGTTAAATCTAAACATTTAATCTGAATCTAAATGCTTTATGATATATTTATATGCTGAATCTTATTTCTAAATGTCAAATGTTATATCTAAATATTACATTTAATTATAAATATTTAAATGTAAATCTAAATATTATTAAATATATGTATTCAGTCTAAAACTAAATGTTTAAATCTAAGTCTAAACAGTGTATGCTACATCTAAATGTTAAATTTTATATGTTAAATCTTATATAAAATGTTAAAAGTTGAACCTCAATGTTTCGAATGCTAATTTAATCCTCCCCTTATCACCTCAGCTAATACACAAGTAGAGGCATATTCAGACAAAATTGACAAAAAGCGATATCTGGCTGGAGCAGAACATGGCAGCGGAGCAGAGATCTCAAAGTAGCTCATGTTCGGCCACTCTGACAGTATCAGCAAGTGGTAATCATTTATTTATTTTCTATACCGCTTCTTCCAATTCTGGGTTGCAGGAAAGCTGGAGCCCATTCTAGCAATTAGCGGGTGAGAAGCAGGGTACACTGTGGACAGGTAGCCAGTCTATCACAAGGCCAACACAGACAGACAAACAACCACTCTCTCCTGGGAAGAATTTAGAGTGACCAATTAACCTAACATGCATGTCTTTGAACAGTGCGAGGAAGCTGGAGTAACCAGAGGGAACACACACACATACATGGGGAAAACATGCAGCTGAGGCTCGAACCAGTGCTTAAAGTCACAGTGGTAACCACCATTCCACCATGCAGCCCCAGTGGTGATCATACTGGTTCCTCAATGGTCTGTCACTGGTCTCAAAGCCACTCCGTACTGGCAGGCACTGGCTCTCTATGGTTTGCCGATTTTAAGACAAGAAGAGCCATTGGTTTGAACAGAGTTTGAGAGCTGTGGAAATTGAGAATATATTTAAAACAAATTATACTGAACCATTGGGGTCTTTTGAGTTGCTTTGTGATGTTATGTTCAGTTATATCATAGCAAAAATAATTTCAAACATGCCTGTTGTTTCAAAAGGTGTGGTTTAATCTTTGCTTTAGTATCTTAGCCCGGCCACCGAACCAGGTTGTTTAATCATAAGTTGAAAGGTAGTTAACATTTCCATCCATTCAGTCACACTGACAAGTTTTTGACAAAGGTTTTAGTTCTTTTATGTCAACTCATAGTGTGTAGAAGTATCATATGGTACGCATTCATTGCAAGATTATCCCAACAGAGGCCAGTAGCATTTATAAATTTATGCTGATCTGTTGTGTACTTTGTTCAGATGACAAGGAAAAGCATGCGCTATGTAAAGTTCAGCTTTGGGAGGGTGTGAGGAAAAGGCAGAGAGTTGACGGAGTTAATGGAGGTGAGAGAGAAAAAGCAGACAGGTTACTGTCCACTCATCCCAGGATAGATAGATGACGGATATGTCCCTGTGTTCTTCCAAACAAACAAAAACTTACTTGCCTTATTACATACAGTGTAGGCTACTAGAAGAGGAGAAAAGAAGAAAAATAAAGAGGAAGAAGACCAAGTAGATCGGATATAAGCGAAGGTCATGACAGAGAAGGAGTGGTTTGTGTAAGTTGCTCCCATTCTAAATGAATTTTGGTCCAAATTTGTTCTCTGTCTCTCTTTTTTCTTCAGCATAGATGTGCAGGGGATAATGGGTGGTGGACCTCAGTAATTCTAAAACCCTGCATACAGCCCTTCCCAGAGTGACAGCCATGACAAATATCTGACTGATAAAGAAGGATTTCAGTCCGCCAATCATCTGTTGTGTCAGTGGTTGCTGTGGTGATTGCATCCTCTCCAGGGGTTTTTAAAAATGCCAAAGTGATTCAGTAATCTATGTGATTTTTTTCCCACTTTAATTTTTTTGCATGTCATATATCTTCGTATAAAGTCAGTGGTATGCAAAGAGCATACTACTTTATTTCTGGGGTAATACAGTATGCAAGCACAGGACTGTTCGCTGGCATAAATTTCCCTTAATGCATTACCTTAAAATATTAGCTGTATGGTCAACCGATGTCCAATTTTAGTGCATGCTTATTATTAATTAATTAAGGGAGTCATCGGTTTTTTTTAACACAGCTTACTTCCACAAATTTTTACACAAAGATTCGTTATATTCATTGAATAATTTGCTCCACCAACCGGTAGAGCAGGCAGTTGAAGGGTTAAGTGTACCTCCACACTGAAGCACAGAGGCAGACTTAGTTTTCACTTGTTTACCTCTTTAGAAACCTGTTTCATTTTGACTGTACTTTGGATCATTGTCATGCTGGAATTTTCCTCTTTTGCCTTTTCATGTTCCTATTTTATTCCCTGAGTCTGTTTCTGGTTTTCTGCAGATTTCTGTTCTTCACAGACACATCTGACGATTTGCATCAACATCACTTTAATCATTACATGTTTTCCTTTGTTCTCTGCAATATCATCTTTGTTTGCCTTAGATTGGGTGCCCAGATTGTTTCACCTTCCACATTTTGCTTGGGAGTTTGGTTTTATGTTCCCTGCCTCTCTATCACTTCATCAATAGAAGTTTATTTGTTTTCTTTGAACACCTGCCTCCTGAGTTTGAGTCTGCATTTGGCTCTTCTTCCTCACACAAACTGTGACAGTTTCCACAGATTATAAGGTTGTCGCTTGTCTTCCTCCGGTCCTGTTAAAGTTTTGCAGCTATTTACGTTTATTTTTCCCTTTCTCTTGTTATTCTTGTTAGAATATTAATGAGGTTACTGAACATTAATGAGGTTTTATCACAGGTTTATTTATAACATTTAGTTTTTCGTCCGAGCCAATCTTGGTCTTTGTGTTGAGCAATGTAGAAAAAGAAATCCAGTACTAACTAACAGTAATAACTAGTAGTAACTAGCTTTGATGCGAACAATCAGAATGATGCATCTATCTATCTATCTATCTATCTATCTATCTATCTATCTATCTATCTATCTATCTATCTATCTATCTA
>JBBBVU010000008.1:5844489-5862955 GCA_037177055.1 Atherinosoma microstoma
ACACACACACACACACACACACACACACACACACACACACACACACACACACACACACACACACACACACACATATGGATGCACGTATACAGTTTGGACTTGCACATCCACGCCGCTGTGTACACTGAGGAAAGCTTCTTACTGTCAAGGCTGGAACACGTGTGGGCGAGTGTTTGTGAAACGGAGCTAGTGCACGCATGTTGAACGGCTGCTGAACGGGCGTCGGAGAGCTGTCAGTTGTTAAGGCCAGTTTAATATTTAAAGTCACCATCTAAAGTTATCAAACCCCAGGGTAACTCCTGTCACACAGGAAAAACACACGCACTCGGACGCACACGCTCCGAGCCTTCAGGAGCCTCGGCTTGTCACAAATCACACTCAAGATGTCAAGGGCATCGTGCATTAGCAAGTGTGACAGACAGAAGCAGAGAAATAGACACATACAAGACAGAACAAAACAGAGGGACTATAAACAATGTTTTTTTTTTTTTTTTTTTTTTTTGCTAAATTTTGAATTATATTTACATTCTGCGCCTCTTTCAGCCAATAAATTAATCCCATGCTGATTAATCCTATTTGAATTTTAATTCAAGCAAAAGAGGAATGATATGATGGATGGAAAGGGAGAAATGAGGCTGGAAGGAGGAGAAGGGAAGGAGGAGATAGTGACAGCATGGAAAGGAGGAGGGAGTGAGGGATGATGGGAGACGCAGAGAGGAGGAGGAGGAGGGAGAGAGATGGTGATAAATTGCTTTGAACTTTAATGGACGTCTCAGATGCTGCTCTGGTGATGTGTTCGGACAATACAAAACATTACTGGCACACGTGAGGGGTGATTGTAGCTGACAGCCAAAGAGGCCTGTCCCCATCGACCTACGCATACACACGCACACACTCAACACAAAACACACGCGGCTGCGCACACATCCTGTACGATAGCTCTCCAAAAAGTCAGATGAAGGAAGAAGGCAAGGAGGAAACTTTTCAGCAGGAAAGTGTGGATGAGATGGAGCGAACAGATGAACTGCTGGGTGATGGAAGCGGAGGGGAAGAGAGAGAGAGAGAGAGAGAGAGAGAGAGAGAGAGAAGGCAAAGTCCAGAGGGAGAGTGAGAGAAGGAGGAGAAAAAGTGGAGGGGAGGAAGAGGAGTATGTAGGCGAAGGTGTTGCCATATGGCAGGGTTGAGTTCAGACAAATAAAATGTTGCCTTTTCTCCACAATGGTTAACCACACACAAATGAATCACTAATGGAGCTCTCATTCATAGCGACACTCCCACTCACACACACACACACACACACACACACACGCACGCACGCACTCACGCACGCACAAACGCACAATAGCTGACATGAGAATGAAACTCAAAGATATTCACACAGAAGGAGCAATAAATGTCGACGGAGGAGGACGGGGTGGGAAGCATGGAGGGTTGTTTGTGAGGCTGGAGCTCTCCCTCTGTGTGTGTGTGTGTGTGTGTGTGTGTGTGTGTGTGTGTGTGTGTAGCCGTGGATCATTGGAAACGCCCCACTTCCCTTCCACCCGGCTGCCTCCTGTGAGTGTGTTAGTGTGTGTGTGCAGGCCAGTCTTTGTGTGTGCTTGAATGAGGGGTTTGTCCCTCAATCTGTGGTCCTCTACTTCGCCAGATTTCTAATGATTTTCCAATGATGATTTAGGCTTTGTGTGTGTGTGTGTGTTTGTGTGAGTGTGTTTGTGTGAGTGTGTTTGTGTGTGTTTGTTACTGTGCATCCAAGGGCTCACTCAACCTCTCTTTCTGTGCATTCTCCGCCCAGCTATTCTTCACGGTGCTGCTTTGTGCTTCTTTTCTAGCGTATGTGTGTCTCTCTATAAAAACTCTGCTAGTTTATTCCCCATTTGACGCTTTCTGTAAAGTGAAAGCAGTCAACATTAGATATTAAATAGCAAAGCCCAGAAACTACAAATTGTGTTTGCAGTGCTTTATGCTCCTGCTGATAATTTTACCGAGTTTACCATAAGATTTACGTCTCTTTTCCTACCTTCCAGACAGCTGCTGTGCTCTGATCATTTCAGATGCAATCCAGCTTGCAAAAGCTTAGCAGATTGTATGAGGTAAAACTTCACAAAGAAGAAGGTCCCCCCCCCCCCCCTTGATAATTCAGAAAACTTTTTGGAGGTTCTTTCGAGGTTTTAAATGGAATCTTTAATGTCAGCCAACAAAAGAACTCTGTTACCAGAAAAAAGACCTTGGGTATTGTAGAAAGGACAAACTGTCCAATTTTTGTAGAATAAAGTAGGTTCTTATGAAAGTGAACAGTTTTCTTGGAACTTTGGATGTCAGTGTTGGTTTGTTTCATCATCCATCCATCCATAAATCATCCATCTTTTCGACTGGAAAGATTTGCATAAAACTTTGGTACATGCATATTGCCCATATCACCATTTGCCAGAATGAAATGTTTCTATTTAGCATGTCACTATGGATGCCTATTGTCTCAATGTTTTCTGTCAAATGAGCTGTCACATGAAACTTTTTTTAAAATTTATTTTGTATTCGTCCTTTATTTACCTAGGAAAGCCACATTAAAATGTGACACCTCTTCTTCCAGGGAGACTTGGTCAAGAAGGAGGCATAAACAGTTTTACATAGAAGTTACGCATAAAAACAACCATTTTGAATGTTAATGAAAGCTCAAACAGAATCACAACGATAGGATAACAATGCTTGCTAATAACAGTCCAAGACAGAGAGAAAATAATATTTCACAGCTGTCTTTTTAGCTGGAAATGGAAAGCACTTTTTGAATGGAAAAAAACACCCAGTTTAGGTTGAAGGTCTTTTTTTAAAAGCTTATCAACATGAAAACTAAAACATAGCTTTGCATCAACCCACATATCTGACTAATTGCAACAAATGGCTTTCCACAAGCTATCAAGCATGAAAACAGAATAATCATATGCCTCAAGGCTGGAAAGAGTGAAAGCAATGACTTTGTTCATTTCTTAAATTTCAGACCAAATTTGATTTTAAAAATGAGAGCTGCAATGTCAAAAGTACAAAAGAGACAGCTTAATTCAAAGAAGGTGCTGCTGTATAAATTACTAAATCATCAGGAATTAAATGCATTTTGAGCATGATTAAATTCCTGTCCTAATTAATTGACAAATATAGAAAATAAAAGGGACTAAGCAAGACCCTTGTGGAACACCTGATGGGCAGTTTCTAACATTTTACAATTTTCTTCACTTAAATTTTTTTACACTGCATTCTTTCAGCAATATACTCTAATTTAGTCATTTAAAAAGTCAAAAGCTCGAGTTAAGTCAACAAATTAAAATAGATGTTTTTGCCTTTTAAATGTCAAATTCCAACCATTTCAAGACAGTTTGATCAAATTCTTTTTTAATGTTTTTGTCTACATTGCTTGAGAGTAACAACAAATTAATTACGTCTTGAATCTTTGATCTATTTAAGGAAGTTAATTTTCGTACTTGATAGGAATTACTGAAAGCTAGTTGGTACGGAAGGAAGAAAATCAATTCAAGTTTTCTTTAGATCATTTAGAACAGCTGTTCTCAAACTTTTTGAGCCACAACTCCCAAGATAACATATGTTGGTGTATCATATTTATTGATAAATGCAGGCTATATTTTTTCACAATGATATGGCAACCCCTAGAAATGATTTTGGGACCCCCATGGGGGTAGAGAAGGCAAAAAATAAGGCAAAATATCCCTAAGTATCCCTAATATCCCATTTAAAAGGCAAAAATATCCCGTAGTTTGAGAAGTATTGATTTAGAAAATGGTTCAAAATTATTTGTGTATACTACTTTGATTAAAACAGAGAGCTACTGATGTGGTGCATTAATATAATGCATGAACTGACAGCTGACATGTCTGAGTCTCTGTTAACTGGGTCAGAACTTCGAGGGATTTCACTGAAGAAAAGACTGAAGACAAGTCAGAAAGTCTACAAAACACTTGTCTTGGTGAGGTGGCAGAGAAACCCCCAAAGTGACTGTTCGTTCTGTGTGAATAGAAGATGAGCTCTGAGAGCATGTATCAGTCTGAACAAGAATCTGAATGTTTCATTGCAAGGCAATAGGGATATATTTGTATAAATGTTTCATGACGGTATGTTTATCAAGGCGTGAAACGTATATGTGTGAATACAGGTGACTGCACACCCGCTCCACTTCAAGTCCCTAATGAAGGTTTGAGGTTTGAGGTTTGAGGGGAGAGGTGTTGTGTGCTTATTTATGCCTCGATGCCTCCTTTTTGGGTTTATTCACAGGAGGATGACCTGTGAGCTCCAACGTGTGGCAGGCATCTGTGTGTGTATGTTGCAGAGTGTGTGTTCGTGTGTGGGCTTTTGAGCTGGTGAGGGGTTAGTGGCAGTAGGGGCAAAGGGACTATAAAAGATTTAGCTACTCTGGCTGTATTGTTGTGGAGATAAATGTTTCCATTTAGTGATCATGCATGAGTTATAACTCCCAGGACATGACTTAAACCGTTTGTGTCCCCTCACCCTCTCGCACCATCGGTGTCGCTAAACAGTGGCCAGACCCCTACAGAATAAATGGAGGGGAGTTAAAGCAAGAACAAAAGAGGCTTTTTTTGTGCTGCTGATGAAACATGAACTTAGTTTTCTGCTGTGCAGATGTCAAAGTTCTGTTGGATTTTTTTACATTTAGCTTCACCCATGATGCAGATCAATGTGCACATATGCACAGGGAATCTAATATGAAGTAGACCCCCCATGTACAGCTGATCACAGACATGAGTTTCAGAGCAAATGGGAAATATTCTATCTCAGATTTTCTAAAAGAATAACTAAAGTCATTCTGTGTACTTTTAAATCTTTCGTAACACTGAGTAAGTTTTTAAAAAAAACACTGTGAAACAATGAACATGCAAATCTGCCTGCATGTGCATGTGTGTGTTTGTGTGTGTGTGTGCACATCCACTGTAAGATGCTGATCACTTCAAACCAAGGGCCTAATCAGCACCCCATAGCCCACCCACACAGCCACTTTCTGTATCTCTCACTTCTGCTCATCTTATTTCCCTCCCCCCCCCACCCCCCCTCATGGTCTTGCCTCTGCATCCTTCCGCCCTCCCCTCCTTCCAGTCCTCTTTTTTTTTGTTACCCTTCCCGTCTCCCTGCACCTCCCTCGAGATGGCAGCAGCAGCGGTGGCGGTGGTAGAGTGGGGAACCCCTGGGGACGCTGGGTGCGGCAGCAAAAGTTTAGCTTGGAGGTCAGCTGAGTGCATTCCCCCGTGCTGGTGGTGATGTTGGTGGGTTAGGACGTGGCAGGCTGATCTAGGATCTGTGTCCCCAGGGAGCAGGCAGTGACAAGGCTGCTGGCAAATGCTATGACGCTGCTGAAATATTAAAGCTAATGGGATTGTGGCGCCGCTCGCTTGCATGTGTGTTTGCATGCTTGTGCCAGCATGAGCTTGTGTTGCTCGTAAGTTGCAGCTACTTGATGTGAAGTGGAGTGAACAAAGTGGAATAGAGATGGATAATGCATTACATTCAAAACAATGGCATGGAAGAGAGAGTCTGGACTATGATAGAGCAAAACCTACTTCTGAGTGTGGAAAATGATGAAGGGGAAAAGAGGAAAGAAGATGGGGAGGAAGAAAATGAGACAGGGGAAGATAAAGAGGATGAAAAGCAAGGGAAGGAAAAGGGATGGTGTAGGAAGAAAGGAAAGGAAACAAGAGTGTAGAAGATGGTAAGAGGAGAGAGTCACATACAAATTAGAAAAAATGAGACGGTTAAGATCCCTCAGCTGCCAATAAGAAGGCATGTACACACTTATACACACACGCACAGCGGCTTCAAGCTATCATACACATCGCCTGGAGCACAATACAGCTCGTTAGTGGGTACATGCTCAAAATGAGTCCTCCCTCTCCCTCTCTCAACCCCTCCATCTCTCAAGCAGTTGTCAATGTTATTATTTCCAAATGAATACCCACAAATGCACTACATTGTCTGACAGAATATGCTATAAATACACTCTGTGTGCCGTATGGCAAACACACAGAGAGCCACATTGAAAAACACTGAACTCTACAATGCTATATGTTTGGGGGAGGGAGAACAAGAACAACAATTAAAAATACAGTAGTAGGTTGAGCGGGTGTGTGTGTGTGTCAGAAAACACCCACAGCAATAGTTGCTCATGTGAGACCTGAGAGAAGCGTGTTGAAATCAGTGTTGCAGTGTGCAGCTCGTGGGCATTCGGTTTAAATTATGGATTTTAGCTCTGAGTTTCTGTCACTCCCTCTCTCGCACATACACAAAGAGAGACAGAAGGCGGATGTGGGATGTTATTGCTGTAAGATATAGACAGAGCGCTGTTTTATCACAACCACTGTGATGTTAATTAAAATCAGACAGACATTCACAAAGAAATAAGTTGAGCCCATTTCCATTCCGCATGAGAGCGGGAAAGTAGGGCATGCTTTGGAGGCGAGCCACCTTTCGCTGTCCCATGGATGAGAAATGACTGACAAGCCAGGAGAGAAGAAGAAACTGGCCCCCATTGTTTGTTATCCCCCTGACAATCCACACAAACAGTAGACTGCCATACCAGTGTGTCACAAACTCTAGTTGTCACCTATCAACTCTCCAAAGGAAAGAAGTGGGACACAGACTTGACTGTTGCTAATTCTTCCCAGCGCACCTCATCCCCGTGCTCAGCAGGGCCCTCTGCGCTGCCTCACATAAGGCCTGTGAACTTGTCTCACACTTGTGAACGCCGCTGCTGGTGCCTCGTGTCTTGTTAGTTTCGGGAAAAACACAAGCTGAGCAGCACATTAAAACTCTGTGTGAGGCATCGTCGTCGTCCCTTGAGTTGGTCACATGAGGCAATTTGCATAAGCTGCCTTTTATTTAAGCGACACGCACATATGTAGCCACCTACAGCAAACGTGCATATGCTCATGCAAGCCTCTCATCAGCCCTCAAGGGGATACACACATATACCTCATTTCCTAAAACCCACCCCTACGTGAGATGCAAGGATTTAAGGGACTTTGCCTGCCAAAAGGAAACTGTGCTGGATTTCATCATTCAAATATGGTATTCATATGCCTAAGGACCATTTGCTATGTATTAGTGAACATTCACAACTAGTTTCCATAGCTAGAAACAAGACAGAAAAGTTTCCCACTCCTGAGCACCAATAAATTCAAAGTGAAATAGAAAATTTAAGTGGAAAAGGTCCTTTTGGTAGAATGGAGGAGAAATTTCCTGCTCTGCAATATTAGATAACAAATTATCTATTTTTATGATTTTATCTAATACCCTCCACCACCTTATTGTGGTGGAAGGGTTTGCTTGTCCCAGTGATCCTGGGAGCTATGCTGTCTGTGGCTTCTTGCTCCTGATAGGGTCACTCAAACCAAACAGGTGTCTAGGTGAGGGACCAGTTAAAGTGTGGCTCACAGGAGCCCCTATAATGAGAAACAATGTTGAATCCAGGTTTCCCTTGCCCAGATGTGGGTCACCCTTCTGGAGGCAGGCCATGAGGTGGGGCATTGAGGTAAGCACCTGTTGACCATGCCCATGGGGCCTGATTCAGCCTGAAAGGGTGACATGGACCCCCTCTCCAGTGGGCTTTACTCTTGGGAGGTGCCATAGGGGTCTGGTACTATGTGAGCTGGGCATTGGCTAGAGGCAGGGATCCTGGTGGTCCGATCTTCGGCTGCAGAAGTTAGCTCTAGAGACATGGATCCTCTCTGGTCGGGGTAAGGGTCCTGACTGTTGTTTGTGCCTACGCACTAAACAGGAGTTCAGAGTACCCATCCTTTTTTGAGTCCTTAGGCATAGTGTTGGAGAGAGCTCCTGATGGGGACTCCCTTGTTTTGCTGGGAGACTTCAATGCTCAGGTGGGCAATGACAGTGAGACCTGGAGGGTAGTGATTGGGAGGAATGCCCCCCTTGGATCTGAACCTGTGTGGTGGTTTTGTTATTGGACTTTGCTTGTCATGTCCATAACGAACATCATATTGAAACACAAGAGTGACCTGGCACGAGGACGCTCTAGGCTGCAGTTCGATGATCGACTTTGTAGTTGGGATGTCTGACTTGCAGCTGCATGTTTTGGAAACTTGGTTGAAGAGAGGGACGGAGCTTTCAACTGATCACCACCTGGTGGTGAGTTGGCTCAGTTGTGGGGAGGATGCTGGTTAGGCCTTCCAGGCCCATACATGTTGTGAGAGCCTAGTGGGAACGTCTGATGGAGTCCCCTGTTGGAAAAAGCTTCAACTGCCACCTCTGGCGATGCTTCAACCATCTCCTGGGTGAGCAGAGGCCATTAAGTCAGAGTGGGCTGTGACTTCTGGATGTCTTCGAGGAGATTCTGGTTCACCATCAACACTTTTTACAGTGGGGATGGGGTGCTGTTGACTTCGATTTAGGACGTTGTGGGTTTGTGGAAGGAATGCTTTAAAGACCTCAATCCCACCCACATGTATTAGGAAGCAGAGTCTGGCTTGGCTCTTCTATCTCCAGGGCTGAGGTTGCTGAGATAAGAAAAAACAAACATTTGTTAGATTGACAAGTGTCAGTGTTGGCTGGCTTCTTCAAAAATATTTGGTTGCAGTTAGTTCACTAACAACGGCAGCTTCTAAATGTTTCCTGTTATCCAGGGGGCTTCTTGCACCTGCCAGGTTTTAGTTTCCAGTTTGCGCTTAAGGTTTTATTTTCTTTAAAAATGGATTTCTTTTAAAGAGAAAATTTGAACATAACAGAACCTCCACTGTGCTTTACAGTCTGTGGAGTTTTGCGTTTCTCAAAGATTCATTATTGCCTTTTTACACCTTTTTTTCACTAGTGGTATCCTTCTTGGTCTTTGCTAATCGAACAGTACTTGGTTGAATGTGCAGAAAGTCTTTAAATTCTTATGTTTTTTGTTGTTTTGTTTCCCCCCCACAATCTGCACCAATTGACAGACTCCTCTCGTAATGTTTCTTCGTTGGCACCACATCCTGAAAGGATATCAACACTTTTTGAACTGAAAAAACATCTTGAAAACAAAACAAACTGTTTTATGGCTAACAAAGAATTTGTAGGCAATGAATTAAACCGTAGCATTTCTGATGCTCTCTGTTTCTCTATTTTATCTTCATTGTTGTAAAAAAGAAACAATCATCTCCTTATAATGACATAAAACTATCTAATTGGTCAGTTCAGGCTAAGTGAAAGCTGAAAAGCACCCACAGGTGGGTCTTAGTGGGTACACCAGTTTCAGGTCAAGCAAATATTTTTCACACATATTCTGAAACCCTAAACAAAGTATTTTCTTTATATAAAACCGCATACTTCAGTTCAAACATTGATAACAGGACTGAATCCTTTTATTAGGTGACAGAAAGCAGTTTGCTAGCTTTACATGAGTAACTGAAATGAGGGAAACAGCTGAATGACTGCAGAATATTCGTAGTTTTACCGTGGTTCTCTATTTTAATAGATTAATGAAACAAGATAACATAATCAATACACTATTGATATGCAACAGAACAAAGCAAAAGTCCTGAGTTAGATTTCATTTATATGCATGCAATCTTTGAAATTGGTCTTAAACAACACTTTTCCAGGCTTTCTGAGGGTCTTTCAGAGATTTTCTTTAGACACTGGCCGCTTTTTCCCTCATTCTCAGTCTAGTCCTTGTACCTGAACATTTTCAGAGGAGCGTGTTATTTGTCTGAAGCCACTTAACACTGACCTATGAATTATTCAAGCATAAAAAAGGGATTAGATCAGTGTTCTGTCTACAAATAAGAAACTTACCAAAGAACCAATTTCATATCGTGTCTTTTGGCACTTTGTTATAGCAGCCTGTTGCAAGGACACATAATTTAAGTTGAATTTATGAAAAATGAAAAAGATGATACAGTTCGGCAGGCATAAAATAGCATTTTTGCACCAACAAGGTGATTTGCAAAGAACTATTAGGTGAAAACTTGACGCATCGTGGCATGGCATGCAGTGTGTTATAAAAAGTAAATTGAGGAAACAAGTGGAGGAGTTGAGTACACAAAAAGAAGAGAATTGATAAACAGTATCTGAAATATCGTTGGGGGGTCACTGAAGTCTTAAAAGAAAAGGTCTCTATGAAAAAGTGGTTGTCAAGAAGACATTCTTAAGGCAAGGAAACAAGGAGAAAAGGCTGAGATATGCTCGAACACATGCATTCAGCTTGTTATAGTGGTAAAGATCAGGCCTGCTATTGTATCATATTTGCATAAAGGTCACTGAGCAGTGGACCACTTTTTGCTAAGGAAAGTACTTTTCTGCACATGAGGCCACCATTTAACCTTTTTATCATTAGATGTTATAACTTTGCATCCGGTGTGTAGTATTAAATTTGAACTGTCTAACTAAAAAGTAGCCACATGCACTCTGACCAATGGCGACTGTTTCATCTGTCTTGTTAGGACTCCAGATTCTGTCTTGGCTGGTTCTCCCAGCGCAATCTGCGGCTTTCTTTTTCTTTTTTTCCGGCTACAATATATCTCCCACTGCTCGGACCCATTCTGCACCGTTTAGCGAGGAAACCCCTTCTGATGGCTTTTGTCTTGCATGGACTAATGGCAGAATGGCTCAGCACGGCGCGTCTTTGATGCTTTTGATGCGCCTCATTAACGGTTTAAATTTACACCTGCCTCGTGCATTCCTGCGGGACCCCTCCTCACATGTGAGTGGGAATGTTTGTTCTGTATAACGAGCCTGGTGAACGTTTTCAGTCTCTGATGTCTAAATGAAGTCGCAGCTAATTAGTTTTTAAAATTTTTTTTGGCGTGCGTGCGGTTCGTGGCTGTCCATTTGGAACAATAATATCGCAAATAGACCTTAATAGTCCCATCGTGGTGTCTGAGGCTGCATTTAATACCCTTATTAGGTGCATTTCTTTCTTTTGTCTGTTACTCACTTGCATAGATTCTCGTCCATATTACAAAGTAATACAAATCAGCTTTGTGGTGTTAATTAGACTTGATTGATAAAGTGATGGACTGGCCTCTGCCGCCTGAACTTTACAGAACTGAAGAGAAGTCAACCCAAAGGGAAAACTCAGGCTGCGACTTCACCACTGGAAGCCTTTATTCTTAGTTAATAAATGCAAACATTTGTTCCTGATGGCTCACTTAACCTCTTAATTTATGTATGACCACCAGAGCCCTATTCAGGCTAGAGCCATCGGTCAAACAGAGCTTCACTGAGAGGCACCGCATGGCCTCTTTACCCTCTTTCATCTCGCCTGTAATCGCTGCGTGTTTCACGCAGCAACGAGCGCCGCTGCGCAGCCAGAACTGGCGCTCCAACGCTCCTAATTGTCCTGCGTATTGACAAGTCGGTTCCGGTGTATTACTGATCTTTGCTACTGCTTCGTGACACAGCTCCGGCTGAGTTTGGGACATCTGTGGGGGGTCAAAGGTGAGGGTAGCCCTGGGGCTGCGTCCATCTGCCCAACAAATACCCACGTCTTCAGACACAAGCCTGCTAAACACCTCTAATAGCCTGTATAACATTTGCATGATTAGCCCCCTCCTGAAGGAGACGGTGTGAATAGAGAAAAGTCCAATTAAGTTATCAATGAAATACCGCCTATTTGAAATGATTTGTACAGAGGAGAATGACAATAATGACACAGTGCAAATTTCTACCCATTATCGTGGCCCACAGCACCATAGCCTGAGTGGCTTTCTGTGAGCAATCAAAGGATATCAAGTTGAATCTAGGACACAGACATGAAACAGCAACTTCGAGATGGTTTCCTAATCCTGTCATCTTTTTCAGGAGGACGACTCTGAGATGTGTCCTTAAACTCAAACAGTGTTTTTCTTGTCTTTCTTTTTTAATATTCAGAGTCACTGTCTGCTTGAATTGATGCATTTTTTTGTTCTTTTCTTTTTCTAAAAGCTCATATGGTCTTAAAAGTATGTTGCATCCACATAGGATTAATCATTATGTTGACTTTCACAATTAGAATTAGAAGATATTTTGCAGGTGAAAAACTGTAATTGGAAGATAGATCCCTTTACTGCATATTGTTTTTGGAAAAGATCTTACCATTGAACACCTTCTCATTTGTATACCCCCCCCCCTCTTTTTTCCTGTAGCCTTGATTGCAAAACCATCAGAAATACATAAATTATTATTCAATGATGAGCCTGTTACTGATAAGATATAAGTTTCCTAATAAGATTAACATTATGCTGATTAATTACAATAGAAATGTGACAATAAACTTTAAAAGCAAAAGTTAAAACCACGTTTACTGACTACAGTGCCCTTCAGAGCCATTCGAGTTGCTGTAAACACATAAAAAATGTATATAACCTTTGGCGTTTATAAGTGCGTATGCAGGAAAACAGTTGCCTGAATACAAAGAAACACAGGCTTCATTTTTATTCCTGTTTTTTATCCACCCAAGTGGTCTTACACATCAAACCTATGCCAAGAACCAGCAGAGACAAAAGCGTCCATGGCCGGGTCCACTAGTGTCACAATAGTCTGGGCTAATAAAAGCACTCACACAAACTGACCGTTTACAAAGACCGTTTACTGCCGGCCAGGACATACCTTAGCCTGAATGAGAGGGCATAACTCTGCAGCAGAAAAAGGGGAAGCATTGCATTTACAGAATTCAATAAGGAAAACCAGAAAGAAACATGTAAACAAAGCAGTGTTTGCTTATAATCACACCAACACTGTTTGCTCACCATTGAGGTTTGTCTGTAGTTTGAGGATATGGTTAGTGGGAACATTGCTGCAGGCACAGGGACTTGGCCTGGAAGAAAAGAAGAGGCAGAGTTGAAAGATAAGAAGAAAACATGCTTAACATGTAGAAATAATAGATTCTTCAGATCAGAATGATCTCCCTCAGTGATAGACCCAAAGTCAACAAATCAGCTACATTTTTTTGTTTTTGGAAAACACTTGGCTACTTTTTGTTTTCCCTTGTTCAGCAGTGATGTAACTACTAGCTGTTGCTTGGTGCTTCAGATAGCATGCTCTGAGGCAAGATTCATATAGTTATACATGTTTTACTTTTTATCATCAAATCTTTGACCTAATTGCATTCTGGGTTCATTGCTTCACTTTTGTAGCTCATGGTGGAAAGTTGAGAACAGCTCAAGTTTTTAAGCGACAACACAGGAACCAGCCAGTTATCAGCTGACTGATAGCAAGTTTAAAACTGTGGCTGATTGTTGCTACAATGGCAAACACCAGGATCATCTACTGTTGAGTACTGGTGCATTGTGTCAGAGAATTTTGTCAAAGAATTTCTCTTTTTTCCCCGCCCAGAAAATAAGCTTATTCTACAGAAGAGTATTAGGGCCACTGAAGAAAAGAAATAGAATTCTGAGAAAAAAGTCTGAATTCAGATTATTTTTCCAAAACCTAGAAAAAAAAATTTGAGGGGAGGATTTTTTTCTGAAAAAAAAAACAAAAACTTAATTTAGACTTTACTCAGAATTCTATTTTTTCTTCTCAGTGGCCCTAATACTCTTCCGTATTATTCTGCTACGAAAAAAGAAAAAAAAAAACCCAATACTGTTGGACCTGTAAGAATGAAAAACATTTCAATGTGGCACTTTATCCAACAAAAAGGCAGCATCCGACAGCAGCAACATCCCCCAGAAGTATGGCAGTGGGTCCTGCATAATATGTTCAGTAATGGCTCAAAGAACACAAAAACCTAACTGAAGGAATCTTTGGGAAACAAACTCAGTCCAGGCAGACCTCGCCACCAAGACCACAAGGCTCAAAGGATCAACATCCCACTACTAGGCTCTCAAAGACACTTCCAGATGTTTCTTTTTGTTTGTTTGTTTTTCTACACCTTGACAAATCAGAGCTTGTTGTGGCAGCTGTAAGGACCAATCATGGTTTATTAGTTTTATTTCATTTTTATGGCCTCTATCAGTTAGGATAAAAATGGACTCAACAGATGGAGATTCGTTAATGCCGCTAAACCTCCTACCAACATGCTTTTTTCAAGAAAAATATTAAGAGGCAAATAATATGATGCGAATTAGCCAAATAATGTTTAAGTTAACTATCAACAATTTCTTGCATCTCGCACAGTTAATGGACCAACTTCCTGTCAAACTTAGATGTTATACACTAGCTACGTTTACATGGACAAATATTTAATCTATCCAATTTAAATCGATCTGATCAGAGATTCCAGCCGACACGTTTACACGGACGCTGGATAAAATGATTCCATCCGTTATGTGTTTATCTGATTGACAGATTCAATACATTTTAACCCTTTTCGGACATGCACAGTGCTACTAGTTCAGGAAAAGGGTTTTTTTCTTTTGAAACTTTTGACCGTCAAAAAACGCGATAATCCTGAAACTCTTTCAGTTTCCAACAAAAACATTGTATCTGCAACAGTCCCGTTCTGTTTTGCTGCCGCCATTGTTCAAGTTTTCCCTGAAACTCGTTATGTCACGTAACCCCCACGTGGTTCAAGCATGCGTCAAAACAACATCCCACTGGAACCAATCGGAATGAGCGTTTCTGATCGAGAAGAGGCTTAAACCACCCGTCTCGATCGGATCGGAAATTCTTTCCAATCGCGGCCCATCGGATCAGCTGAGGTGTTTATATGACACATTTTTGTTCTGATTGGAAGTTCGATCGGATCAAAAGTGCTCCATGTAAATGCAGCTACTGTTGTGGATGTAAACTGTTACAGAACTGGTAAATGAAATCAGACTCAAGTTAGAATAAACCAAGATTAATCTTAGAAAGAGAAGCTTGTTGTGTTTAGTGTAATTGGAAGCTGCAGACCACCAGAATACTCAATGAAGGCCCAAATGCTTGTCCCCTCTGGGCTACTGTAGTTATGGTGGACTTTATTGTGGAAAGCTATCTGCAGATAATGGTTCGCTCTATGATTACAAAACCTTCAACATTCATAGACTTTCATATGATTTTAGACCAATGAAGAAGTGAATTTCTGCAAATAGATCCTTGGGAATTTTGCACACAACTTCAGTGTTTAATCAATTAAACATATTAGACTGGATCTAAAGCCCCAGTGTGTGATAATTACTCCCATCTACTGGTTTGCTAATTGAATGCAAACAACCGCGTCATGTACTCTGGTGCCTCGTCGTTTAAGCAAGTTATTACAACTACGTTGTTGTAATTGGAGTGTCCTGTCAGATGATTATGGACGTACAGAACGATACATAAGTCTGTTTCTTTATCTATGCCGATAAGTTCCAAGCATGTCCTCCGTGTATTTAGTACCAAGTTACTGCTAATAGCTAATGTCATTTTGTGAAATTGTTTTTCATGACCTTCAGACTCAGAGATGATCTGATGAAGTGAGAGGGAAAGTGGGAGGAAGTGAGAGAGGTAGAGGCAGTCAAAGCAGGGGCAGTGGACCTGTCGGCGCTGCAAGAGGAAAATCCCATGCTGTAACTGTTGCAACGGAGCTTTTCCACTGTAGGCTAACTAACAAATTAGCCATCTGCGGTTTTATATAGCAAGTAACAGTAAATTATCCGACATAAACAGGAGGATAAAGTAGTTGCTGGACTGCCCTGCCATGTTTCTAACATAATTCAATCTAACAATAAAGTTTATTTTGGCATTAACTTACTTGTCCAGCAGAAAGTTGCAACCTGTCTCTCTCATGAATTGTCTCCATCTGGTAAATGCTACACCGATGTAGACTCTTGTTTTCTCCTAGTTATTAAGTATTTTTCTTTTCTTGGCTATTTTTTCCTCCCTCTCGCTGGGCAAAAAATATGGATGGTCCTCCATTTCAATGGAAAACGGCAAGGTGAACAATCCACGGTCGTCTTTGCTTGTTTCTCCTCCTCCTCCCCTGACAACACATAGCTAAAACACGTCAGGCTGACAAGTTTGTCCGCTTTTGGCTACCATATTCAAAGATGGCAATGCTACATGGCAGACTTCAGTTGGGTGCGCCGCCACCTGTATTTATAAACAACTCACGAGAGCATTTTCATTTGGATGCGATTGTGATGAGACTTTGGTAAAATATGTATTTATATAAGCGATGCTTGATTTTTGCTAATAAAAAGCCAAATCAGTTACACACTATACCTTTAAGTTCTCAATTTACAACATGTGATAAAGAAATATTCCATCCTGTTGCTTTGGGATCACAAAGTTGGGGAAAAAATAATGCATGTGGTGCATTTCACTTCAGGGCAGACATCAGTCTGGACCTCAGCTGTAAAGAAGTCCAGTTTTAAAGAGCTGTCCTGGCCCCGTCATCCCAGCCATCCCCACCCCACAAAGATAAAAAGGCCCTTGCTCTGGCGGAACGAACCATGTTTGGCCCACTCATTGCATTTGTTGGCCCCACAGAGACCCTGAATATAGAACAGTGATTCTGTCTAATGAGGCAGAACTTCATGGCTGCTTCTGTAAAACTTTGTCAGCCTTCTGTTCTCTGGCAACAAAGGCTGAATTTTTTTTAAAGTTTCACCCTTTTCTTTTCCCAGCGACACACAAACTGTTAGGATGAATCGAGCGCGGGCTTTTCCCTCACTGTGACGCGAGACAAGCGTTGCAAACAAAGATGACTATGTGAAGAAATAGGGCACTTAGATGGGAGGAGCGATCAAGAATAACGCCTCCGCAGGGAGAGCTTTGATGACACGGGGTTGTAGTTTTATGAAATAGGCCTACATTTGGCTTTGTGTTGAGGGCTGTGAGGATTCGTGGGAGAGGATGTTTTCCCCTGCTTTTTATATTCTGTTTTATGTAGATACACATTCTTAACGCAATACTAATTTGACTATTTCTCATTTACTGCGAGCTAAGATAATTGGGTGTTGCCTGCTGTGCGCGTTTGTGTGTCTGCTAAGATCTGTAGCTGTTATTTCTTTTATTTTGTGTTTGATGGAAATAAAGACACAAAATGTAGCCTGCTTACAGGGATTCACACATATATATATATATCACTTAAACCTAGTCCAGCAACCATTCAACATTTCATCATGTCAACATGGAGCAACATAGAGAAAAACCTGAACCTCACAGTTAGAGATGAAACAATTCTGTACCCCAGGGAAGATGAGCTGTACATTTTATTCTCTAAAATACAGAAAACAAGTAAAATCATGATACACAGGCAGAAGCGTTTATCACTATTACTGCAGGGCTTTTAAACTGAGACAAAGTCTTTTTTTTTTTAACTACTGCTTTTAACAAGGGAGTTTAGATGTTTCTCCCTAAATACATACCTGGTCTTCATCTATAAATATTCAGAGTATTTTTAGTTTTGGATGTTGTGCTAAGATGATTCATCAGTAAATAGTGGAGGCAAAACAACATGCTTAATTATCCACTAACCATTTAAACTATGTGTCTTAGCTTTTTCTATTTCTCAGAAAGCTTTGTAAATTCAGAATGCAATGATTAGAAAATAAATGTAACGATATATACATTTAAACAAAGTGAATGATAAACCAGGCTCACCGAACAAAACGGGAAATCGTCACAAAACTTAATCTTCAAACACAGTTTTTGCTGTTTGTTGTGCAATTGGACATGAAACTAACTCCACAGCTGGACAGAGTGGTAACGTAGGCCTATTTCATAAAATCACCCTTTCATCCTACAAGGTCTCCAACTAAAACAGCCAAAGCTTTGGTAGAATTAGAAATTCATGCTGTCAGCTTAATTACTTTTTCTTTTCTTTTTTTTTTACAACACAACTGTTATTTTTATGGACAAAGTTAACTTGTTGCCATTCATGTAAACAAAATAAGTTATGATGATCTTCTGCATTTTCTGGTCAGCTCCAGTCATGGTTACAGTTAGCAGTGTTTTATAGTTACAGCTAACCATCAATGTTATAAATTCCTTCTTTTTTGTTTTTGCAATGATCTCATGACCACTAGATTTCATGGCTTGTCAATTCTTTAAACTCTAAACTTTAAATCTAAACTCACCGGTCACTTTGTTTGGTACATCTACTTGTTTGCTTGTTAACACAAATAGCTAATCAGCGAATGACATGGCTGCAACTTGTTCAATTTAGGCATGTAGAATTGGTCAAGGTAACAACAGTTGAAGTTAAAATTAAGCATCAGAAAGGGGAAGAAGGGGGATTTAGATGACCAGACGGGCTGGTCTGAGTATTTCAGAAACTGATGATCTACTCGGATTTTCACACACAACCATCTCCAGGGTTTACATAGAATGGTCTGAAGAAGAGAAAATATCCAGTGAGCAGCAGTTGTTTGGACTAAAATAACTTGTTGATGTCAGAGGTCAGAGGAGAATGGGCAGACTGGTTGGAGATGATAGAAAAGGAAACAGGAACTCAAATAACCCCTGATTCCAACCAAGATATGTAGAATATCATCTCTGAACACACAACTCGTCCAGCCTTGAAGCAGATGGGCTACAGCAGCAGAAGACCACACCGGGTGCCCCTCCTGTCAGCTAAGAACAGGAA
>JBBBVU010000008.1:5881136-5891622 GCA_037177055.1 Atherinosoma microstoma
TCTATCTATCTATCTATCTATCTATCTATCTATCTATCTATCTATCTATCTATCTATCTATCTATCTATGTCTCAATAAATCATTGCACTTCTTTCCCACAAACTGGTAACCCAGTTCATGACGTGATCTCTTTATTCAGGAGTGTCTAATTACAGAATGGAGTACTTGTGATGTCATCAATCAATCACAGACTACTGTCTGCTGTGTGGGACAGGCCTAGCTAAGCTGACTATGTGGTTCATTCAGGTGTTTTCTGTTTGACTTTCAGTGGCAGATGGGTTCTTTATAGAACATGCCAACTGATATTAGCCTCTATGCTGCAAGGCAAGTGTTTCCCCTGAAAAAGCTGGGGGGTGTGTGCACGTGAAGGGGGGGCAGAGTGAATGAGGGAGAATGAGTCCAATGGGAAGAATAAGAAAATCTCTTAAGGAGCCGTGACGGGGCCCGGTCTCTCCCTAAATGTATTTTAATAGACGGGACCCTGATGTCGGGGCCAATTCATCTCCCATCTCAGCCTAATGAAAGGAGTCGTGGCCGGGACTGGTTCAGGTCTGGAGACGGAGGGGGTGGAAGGAGGATGAAGGGGTGCTACAAAAGGCTACATGTGGCTTTGCCTCATTATGCTGCAGTTAGACGGAGGGCTGTATGGAAGCGGAGGGGGTTAGGGTCCCCGCAGACAAACTCAGGGGCCACAATGCCAGCAAAAAGAGACCCTACCAAGCCATTATCCCGCCGCTACTAACGAGGGCTTCATGGGCCTTTGATATAATCTCACTATTGAAATCCTGATAAATCCCTCCTGCGTTTACAGCCAAATCCCATTTGTAACGGGTAAAGGCTGCGGGAGTGTGTATGTGTGTGTGTGTGTGTGTCTGTGTTTTCTTCACCTGCGCCTCTCAGTTCTGAGAGCCGAGGCCACGGAGAGCCGCGTGTTAAACCGGGCCGTTACACCGGCTTTAATTAAAAAATCCCCTCTCTCAATCTCTCTCTCTCCTTCTCTCTTTGCTGCGCGCCCAAGACATCTCGTGAGCCGATCTGAGCTGAGACTGAATAAGAATTAAATCAATGTTTAAGTGGATATGCTCCCCTTTCTTGCTGAAGATATGATGTGATAAGCAAACAATTACTGGATTACAGCACACCAGGGGATGAATGAACAGAAGGCAGAGCAAATTTATGGAATTTATTAATGGGAATAAAATGAGTGCTAAAATGCTGCTGTCACCACCAGTTACACAACCTTATTTTGAACGTCTTGCTCTTTAAGCTGTCTCAGCATGATGAGTGAAGTCAAAAGTAAACAAGGCAAAATGTGAAACTGTCTGGCTGAGTCGACCATCGCGCTCTGAGGTTGGAGGAAAAGGACACATCGTGTCATATTCTGGACTGCTTGGAGTTATTCTCCTGATTCAGAAATGGAGAGGTCACTGGGACAGCTCAAACTGCCAGTGGCTCCTTTCTCTCCCTCTCTCTATCTCTCACGGGGGTGACGCGGGACACGTGCGTGAAGATGCAACCGAAAAGTGTTTAAGCATAAATCTCCTTACATTGAAACGCTTTTAGAGGTAAAGGCAGCCTGAGCAGACACTCCTATTCAAATGCTTTGTCCTCTAGCTCAGGGACACTGCGCATCTCTGCGCTCTCCCCCGTGTGTCGGTGCGCGCAGACTCATTTAACAGCCTGAGGAACATAAACAGGCAACGGGAACTATAGCAGTATTAAATCAAGCTCCGCGTTTAACCCACATATTGGGTGCCAAGTTTCACCGAACAGTCCAGGAATCTCTAAACAGGGCTTAGAGGTCTTACAGAAGACCCCTTTTCTCTCCCCCCCACATCTCAAAGCCCGGATTGGTCACAGTGCGACTCATTTGCATGCCTCGCCGTATAAACCCTCCCGCAGACACTGCAGCCCGCTTGCGCTGAGAGAGCAGCACACCTCCAGTAGAGAGAGAGAGAGCGCGCGGAGCGCATCTAGAGTGCGCATTTACAGACCTATGGAATATTTATTACAGGCTTTGTACTAAAAAAGAAACAGCCCAGAGGGCGACAGGGACAGCTTTTTACAGGTGCGTTTTGTTTAAACTCTAAGTTGGACTCAGTGAGGACAATTTCCTGAATTTCCACAATATTTTGGAGTGACTCAAGATGGGAGGAATAGGGTGGAACGGGCTATTAGTGCTAGTGTGCGTTTCTTTGGCGAGCTTTGCTGCTGTCACACAAGGAAAAACGGTGAAATATCAGACATTTGAGGAGGACGCACCGGGGACAGTGATTGGAAACTTAGCCAAGGACATCTCCACTTCATCTTCCTCTGGAAGCTCCAGGAACAATTTCAGGATGATGAAACAGTTCAACTCGTCTTTCATCCGACTGAGGGAAAGCGACGGGCAGCTGACCATTGGAGAGAGGATAGACAGGGAGCGGATCTGCAAACACACCCTGCACTGCCTCATCGCTTTCGACGTGGTCAGCTTCTCTAAAGAGCAGTTCAAACTCATCCACGTAGAGGTGGAGGTCAAGGACATCAATGACAACTCCCCCGAGTTTCCCCGAAAAGAGTCGAGTCTGGAGATCTCAGAGAACACAGCGGTGGGCACGCGGATCCCGCTGGACTTCGCAGTGGATGAGGATGTTGGGGTAAACTACATCCAAAGCTACCAGATCTCCGTCAACAGCCACTTTTCAATCGACGTGCTCAGCAGGGCCGACGGGGTTAAATATGCGGAGTTGGTGCTCATGAAAGAGCTGGACCGGGAGACGCAAGCCTCTTACGCACTGGAGCTGATCGCCATGGACGGTGGCAACCCGTCCCGCAGCGGAACCACGCGCATAAACATCAAAGTGAAAGACTACAACGACAACAGCCCGGTGTTTGACAGGAACAGCTTCTCTGTGGACCTGCCCGAAGACGCGCCTGTGGGCTCCCTCTTGCTGGACCTGAACGCTGAGGACCCGGACGAGGGGCTGAACGGTGACGTGGTGTACGGGTTCGGTAACCAGGTACCCCATGAAATACGACAACTCTTCAGAGTGGACAGAAAAAGCGGGCGACTCACTCTGGAGAGTCCGGTTGACTTTGAAAGTAAGAACACATACGAGTTTGACGTTCAGGCCACCGACTTGGGTCCGAACCCGAGTCCGGCCATGTGCAAAATTGTAGTTCAGGTGCAGGACGTTAACGACAACGCACCGGATATCTCAATCACCCCCATGACATCCATAACGGCGGGAATAGCGTACATCACTGAGGCGGCGGCCAGGGAGAGCTTTGTAGCTCTGGTCAGCACCTCGGACAGAGACTCCGGCGCTAACGGGCAGGTGCACTGCACGCTCTACGGACACGACCACTTCAGACTGCAGCAGGCGTACGAGGACAGCTTCATGATCGTGAGTACCAGCCCACTAGACCGGGAGAAAATCCCTGAATATAACCTGACAGTCGTGGCAGAGGATCTGGGCTCCCCTCCCTTCAGAACCATCAATCAGTACACCATCAGGCTGACAGACGAGAACGATAACGCCCCGGTGTTCAGCAAGCCAGTGTATGAGGTGGCCGTGGTGGAAAACAACGCACCTGGTGCGTACATCACCACAGTTGTTGCGCGAGACATGGACATGGGGTCAAATGGGAAGGTCAGCTACAAACTAGCGGACACTTATCTCATGGGCTCCCCTATTTCCACTTTTGTGTCGCTGGACCCCGCCAGCGGCTCGCTTTACGCACTCCGGAGCTTCAACTATGAGGTGATGAAACAGCTGGAGCTCCGGATCACTGCGAGCGACGGCGGCTCCCCGCCGCTGTCCGGCAGCGCGAACGTCTACGTGAGGGTCGTAGACCAGAACGATAACGCACCGATCATCACGCAGCCAGCTCTAAACAACGGCTCCGCCGAAGTCCTTCTGCCCCGGGACTCACCGACCGGCTACGTCATCACCCGGGTGGAGGCGCGGGATGCGGACGAGGGCGTGAACTCGGAGCTGTCCTTCGGGTTGGCCACCGGTGAGCCCTCTGTGTTCTCCGTGAACAAAGCTACCGGGGAGATCTACCTCAACCAGGTGCTGAGCCACGACGTGGACGAAACTCTGAGCGTGACCGTGACGGTGAGTGACAACGGGAGGCCCGCGCTCACCTCCACCGCCACGCTTCACTTCCTCATCATCGCCGGCTCCCCGCCGAGCGACAGGACAGTGTACCAGCCGGGCGGCGGGGACGAGGTGCACGCGCAGTGGGACCTGTCGGTGGTGATTATCGTCGTCCTCGCGGGGAGCTGCACTCTCCTGCTGCTCGCCATCATCCTCATCGCCACCACCTGCAACCGGCGCAAGCGGGACAAGAGCGGAGAAGACAGCGACTCGTACGGGGAGAAGGGCACGCTGGAGCGGGGGAGGAGTCACGTGGTGGACAACCCATTGATGCCCCTTCACGGGACCGGGGAGGGAGAAGGCTTTGAGGGACACTCATACACTAGCCAACCCGGTGGTTTCACCCCGGCTCACCCCGGGGGGAGCGACATGTGCTCGGCCTCAGAGGACGGCAGCGAGGTGCCCTGTGTGTATGACTCAGACAACAATAGCAAGCTCCGAGGGAATAAACACGAGGTGAGATGCTCCTTTGGGACACAATTCTCAGGAGGGAGGGGTGGGGGGGAGTGAGGTGTCTTGTGGTTTACAATAATGAGCAGTGTGTGTGTTTGTGTGTTCATTAGGCAGGCAGTAACCTGTGTTTTGTCTCTCTTTTCCCCCCCTGCAGGGCTACTCCACTCTACCTGGATATGGGAATGGCAAGGAGGCTGTGAGGCCCATCACCATCTGGAAGGGAAATTCTTACACCACCATCTCTGCCAGAGACCCAGCCTTCAGTGGCAAAGATAGTGGAAAAGGGGACAGTGACTTCAATGACAGTGACAGTGATGTCAGTGGAGACACTGGTCTAAAGAAAGATGGAGCAGTGGTCCCTCCTATGGGGGGTCAAAATGGTAAGAGAAGGAGGGGAAAAAAAAGAAACTTGAATGGACATGAAATGAGGATTTGAGCTAAATCTAACACCTCTGTCTCGCCTCTCTCTCTCAGCTCTGTGGGCTTGCACCAGCGAGTGTAAAGTCCTGGGTCACTCCGATCGATGCTGGAGCCCAACAGCAGGAAGAGCCAATGCAGCCCCCTCCCCAGCTCCGACCCTCTCGTCCTTCAGCAGCCTTCCCAAAACCGCCTCGCTGCCACGGGACCCCAACCGCAGGGACAACTACTACCAAGCTCAAATCCCCAAAACTGTGGGGCTGCAGAGCGTGTATGAGAAGGTGCTGCACAGAGAGTACGACTATGTCCTGGTCACCCCACCCCGACCTGTGAGGGTCCAGGAGATCAGTGATATATCCATCCCTGTTTACACCCCCACCCCAACACACTGTCCCAACAATGATGTCTAGAATGACTCACTCTCAAAGAAATGTATAGTTTATTCAGAGTTTTAATTTAAGATTCATGGACAATGAGAGACTATTTGATGTGTGGGGTGGGCATACATAAGTTTTCCCCTTATACTTGTGTTTTTGTTTCCACATTTGAGGTCTGTTTAATCACTTTGAGTCATTTTGTTGCGCGTGATGTGTATCATATGCAAGATTTGTACATACAGAGCTTTATTTTTTATAAAAACAGACAATTAAGCAAAGATGTGTAAATATATGTAATTATTGATCTTTAAGCATGCTTACTATTTAAAAATGGGCCCAGAAACTACTCAGTTTTGAGGACTGGTGACTGAAAATGTATCAAGTTGATCAACAATGTATGAAATGATCTGAATGCAATAATAATTCATTGTATAGATTATTTTTAAGTCTTCACAATATTCTGAAAAGAAATAAACTTTTAAATACAGTTGTGAAAATCAGTGTGAAAAGTTTATTCTTCATGATGATGATGATGATAATGTTGAGAGTGCAGGGGCATCAGTCAGACCATTCTCTCTCTGGTAAAAGCCAACAGGCGTCGCTGTTAATGCAGCATGAGCCTCTGTCCTTGCAGCCCACTGAGGAAGGTCAGTTAAGTTTTTTTTCCCCTCTGTGAATACACGATTTTACTGGTGGGATGCCAAAACAGAGGAAAAGGGTTTGAAGCAAATCCCTCCCTTGTCTTTAACACAACTCGACCAAAATAAGCCATTACATATATAAACGCATGTACCACACTATATTTATAATGTCCGTATGTATTTATTTGCTTGGGGACGTGCGTAAAACCGTGTGCGTAAAACCTCTTGTCTTATTGCTTAAACGTTTCCAAACACAAGCAGAACGTGCTGTTCAGGGCACATATGCATCCGAACGCATGGTTGCGTTTGAGTCAAAAGCATTAAGTAACTAACAGATAAATCTTTTCTGTCAGGATACTTTTTTTCTTTCTTTTTGTCGATCTGCCAAATGCGCACCCCTTACGTAACGTCGTCATTATCATTCATGGATTCAGGGCATTTTTAATAACTGCTACTGCTCTGGACGGAGATGTGGGGAAGTAGCCTAAAGGGGGTCGAAATATGCCCAACGAGCAGACAGGTTTTGGCACACTGCCATGCGCAGCAGCCGCCCAAAAGAAAAAAAAAAAGAAAGAAAAAAAACCCTCAACACGCGACATTCCGCAAGAGTCACCTTTGGCCTGAAACCGTCTGTAAGGAGAAATAAGAAGGGAGGGGTGTGCAAAGGCGGAGAAAGCTCATCACTCCTTCGAAATCATCTTAATTGCTGAATAGGCTCTAGTCTACCCTCTAAAGTTGTCATAAAGCCTAACGATATGAAACTCTGAGGATCATAGCAGGATCAAACTCATGTAAGTTACATGAGCAGCGCATAAGATCTTCAAAGGGAAGAAATCATTAATGATTTTCTGAGAGAAAGCACAGAACTTCTGAATCGCATTAGTGCTTGCTGCTAATGCAGGATGATCTTCATCTGGAGGTTGTACTTCACCTTTTTTTTTTAAAGTTAAATTTGTGAGAGTTGAAAATGCTGAGTTTGGGCACAACGGCAAAAAATAAAATGAACTAGTGTGAAAGGAGTGCTCTTCCTCTATACCGCCTCCCCCTCTACTAAGAGGAGTCAGATCCAGGGATAGGGGGAGGGGGGGGGGGGGGGGGGGGTTCAGTAGACTGGTTTTCCCTCAGGTGGTCGGTTGTGTGGCTGCAGAAATGGCTGGGAGCTCAGAGAAAGTACCGATTGCAGCTGCGGGACCAGAGGACCTGCATCAGTTCATGCCTCCGGTGAGTTGCTTCAGCCTACATGGGGCCCTTCATGTTGGGGGGGTCAGTGAGGGGCCAAGACAAAAATATCCAATACCTTGACCTTTCAAAACATGAACAGTTTAGTTATTTTTCATTTTAAAACTATTGAAGAATTAGCTTTGCGGTCTCAGTGTCATATTTTGGGGTGTGTTTGTTTTTTGTTTTTTTACCGTAGGCCTATTCCGCAGTGGCGGTCAAGCCCGCCGCCACCGGCCGCCTCCTGAAGGCCGGGGTCGCGGTGCTCATAGCTGGAGCCCTCCTGCTGCTGCTGGGAGCAATCGGGGCTTTCTACTTCTGGAACAACAATGAAAAACACGTAAGATTGGCATTTTACTCTTTCTTTTTCAATCATTCTCTGTCTGGGAGGGAAGCTTACGCTGCAAAAATGAACTTTAATAAGGAAGAGTGCAAAAAAGAAGTAGTCTGCAGGGAGAATAGGTGGTGAAAAAGGGAATGTGAACCAACTTTTTTTTCTGTTTCAAAATGCACTGTTTTTCTTTAAAAATATATACACTTTATGTCTGTTTCAGGGTTTTTTCAACAATATCTTGCATGTATAATTCAGTAGTTTTATTATGTTTAAAGTGAACTTCATGGCTTATCAACTTTAACAGTTATATCAGATCTGCTGTGATGCTTTTTTCAGCTGAGGAGTTAAAAAAAAAGGCTAAATCACTGGGAGTGGACTTATATGATTATTTTTGAGAGAGCTGTTTGCTTTGCAGCCATCTGTTAAGGCAGCAACATCAGAGCCAGTGACTCAAAGAAACCGAACAATCTGATAAAGAAGGCTGAATCTGTGCTGGGGATTTCTCCAGAGCTCCTAAAGCTGATTGTGTGTAGAAGGATGCTGCACAAGTTACTAAACATAATGGGCAACACTGTGCACCACTTTATACAATATATAGAGAATAAAAAAATGGATTATGTTCAGTCAGAGGCTTCTTCAACAAAAAACAGAGATAATTCCTGCCTTCAGCAACATCCCCACATAATTACTGTTTATGATAGATAATTGCAATTTTTGGTTTATTTTGACTCCAACAGACATATTTCCATTTATAGATTAATAGAGAATCATTCAATTCAATTCATTTTACAAAAGTAATGTAACTCACAGAAGATATTGATGGTAGTTCATGTAAATTGTAGTCATTAGTACCTTGTTCGAAATAAAAATGCTTTAGTGGATGAAAAAGCTGTTTTTCAAGATTTTATTTTTCAGTTTAAGTAAACAGTAATATGAAAACCAAATACTGTTTTTTTCCATGGTACAGTGTGAGGCTGATCTTGTGAATGGAGACGTTGTGCTTCATGCGGTGTGTTAGAGGATCCTTGGTAGGGCGGAGGGCGATGGAGAGGGTTGGGGAGGGCCTCTCTGGTCCGGTTGATCCTCCAGGGGCAAGAGGTGTAAAACATGAGAGGCAAAATATGGCTTTTCCAGTTCTCTCTTCCAATAAAAGAAAAAAGAAATGCTCTGCAGTGGGGTAATGACACTTCTGGTGACTGTAAGGAGTGTATCCCTCTAAGCAAGTTTGAATGAATGTGTGAGGTTGAAAAAGCATTTTAGGAAAAATGAGGTGGGACATGTGAGGAAAAGTCACGGGGTGAGATTAGAAAGGGAAGGTGAAGGAGAGTGTGCATTAGAGAAAGCTGGGGGAGGGAAGGGGGGGACTCTCAGGGCTCTCATACCTTACATGCCAGTCTGAAATTTTGTGTGTATGTGTGTCTGCAGGTCTACAACGTCCACTACAGCATGAGCATCAACGGGAAAGTGGAGGAGGGCTCAATGGAGATCGACACAACCAATAACATGGAGACATTCAGCACCAGCAGCGGGGTGGACGAGGCAGTGGAGGTTCACGACTTTGAGATTGTGAGTTCGATTGATAGTAATTGAAATATCAGGAGGATTCGCAGAGTGTCAGAGGAGTCAATCAGATTGGTTGAAACATTAAAGGCCCTTGAGGGGAGATTGGCTCATTATCACTGCGGAGAAATTAAGAAGGAGGAGACATGCTATCCCCTCAGGAATAATCAGCGTCAAGATACATTGTCCCTCTAATTTTCATCATTCAGACTGGTGGTTTTTGACCTTTAATTAAAGTGCCCCAATCAGGCCAATCAGACAAGTGAAGCAGCACTTTTAGCCTTTTAACTATTAAAATTTTGACCTTTAATCAGTTGTCCCTGTGATTGGATATTTCCCCCCCCTCATCAAAAATAGGGCACGAATAGCTGAACTCCCCAATTTTGTTCAACATAGATGTTTGGTGAAGAAAGTGTAAATGAAAGCTTTCTTTCTTTGACTCATACATCTTTGTAATGTTTTCAGGGAATCACAGGGATCCGGTTTTCAGGAGGAGAAAAGTGCTACATCAAGACCCAGGTGAAAGCTCGCCTGCCTGATGTGAAGGCTCTGAACAAGGACGCAATGACATTTGACCTGGTGGGTGTATTTTCTTTGTGTTGTGGCATTTCTCTCCAGGGCTCTAGACTGACACCCCCTAACAGGCCAAATGTGGGTTCAAATTAATGTAGGCAGATACAAATGAACACTAATTGCCCTGGTTCACAGTTTGAAGCAAATATTTGTCCTGGCAATGTTATCACTATTTTTCCCACCAACACTATTCCATGACGTATTGCATATTCATTGGCTTACGTGCTATTGTCTCCTGAACAAAGTGCAGCTGAATGAGGAACAAAAATGTAATTAAATGAGGTGCAGAATGAAAAAAAATGGCTGGATGGTGTAAAGAATGTGTCTGGTTACAAGAAAAGAAAGAAGGTACGGGAGAATGTTGATAATGAAAGATGTGAGAGGTAGAAAAAAAAAAGGACATTTAATACTAAATGACTTTTGGGTTGTTAGTGGTTGGTGTTCACTGAAGCTGGAAATGTGATGTACTGTAAGGACTGCCACATCTACAACAAACCATTTCATTGTTGGGAGAAATTATTTAAAGGTGGAGACTGTGAAAAACTGCAAAAGTCCCCTGGACAGCTTGAAAAAGCAGACTTTATTCATCCTGAAAAAATGTTATGATGTGGAAATTCTTATTGGCTGGTGATAAAAAAGGTAACTGCAGAACAAGGGGAAACCTCCGGTTTGGAAAAATGAAGCCTATGCGGAAGTGCCAAAAATTGCAGTTCCCCCCTCCTCCGCTAGGTGCTGGTTGCAAAACAGAGCAGATCCCCATAGACTCC